>PVHY01002379.1:0-128487 GCA_004024945.1 Uropsilus gracilis | reverse complement strand
GGGGGGGGGGGGGGGGGGGGGGGGGGGGGGGGAAGGTAGGCTGCCTCCTGAGGCAGGTCTGCTGAGCAGGGCGCAGACACAGCGGCTCCGCCAGGCCCATTAATAACCCGAGGGCGCTGCAGTCCGACAGCGTGGTTGCCTCAGGCTCTGCTTCCCGCAGCCAATTTGACTTTTCCTGCCCAGTTTGAGTCCATGGACACTGGCCATCCACGGCCTTCTGACCCAGAGGGTGGGGCTTCTCTCAATGGCTGCTCTGGAGAGCTTTGGGTTCTGGGGTGGCTTTATGATGGCCCTCCCATTTATAGTGCAAGGCAATCTCACCTAGGCTGGAGAATCAACCTTCTGTGCTGGAGTTGGGGCCTTCTCTCCACTGAACTGCTAGCACTATCATTAAAGGCCCATTATCCTGATCATTACATTTGCTATTGGTTTCTTTTGGCTACTGGGAACAGTTTGCCCACAAGCACAGGTACCCTGAACCCTCCAGAAGGGCTCCCCTCTTTTCTGCTGTCCCCACCTAGCAGGAGTGCCCAGAGTGGAAGTTTGTGGGTTGAGCGGTGGGACCCCAGCTGAGTGTGCCTTCTGTGACTGTGGGCTGGGGCCTTGGCTCTGTTGGGCCCCAGGCCTGCTCTGCTCCATCTGCACAGGACATTTGGGGAAAGCAGGTGGCACCCCAGGGGATGGCAGTGGCACCTCACATCAGGCTGGTCATTCAGCTGATCTGTTGATTTTTAAAGTCTCTTTTGTAAGTGACTTGAAACACAAGGTTGGGCCAGAGAGGGGCTTTTTTGTGGTACAACAGTAAACACACCTGCAAATACTAGAAAGCCTGGAGGAAGCAGGAGGGGGTGGGTGGGTGGGTGGGGAACAAGAGGGGAGAGAGAAAGATCAGGAGGAGAAGCCTGTACTCAGTTTCAAGAGGAGAGCACCACTTTCAGCTCCCAACTCCAAGGGCTTTTCCGGCACCCACGACTAGACCCCAAATGAATTTAGGTAGCCCGAGTTTCAAGCATCCATTCTGCTCGCTATTCCCGGTATCCTAGAAGCCTCACCTTCCCTGAAGGTGACCTGCAGAGACGGGGCAGGGATCCGGTTGTCTCAGAGGATGGGTGGCCCCAGCTCCGACTTCACCCTCTCCCTTCTCTCCTCTCTTGTCTCGGGCAGGTTGCGACATGTGCGCAGACAACCGCAACGGGGAGTGCCCGATGCACGGGCCGCTGCACTCGCTGCGCCGGCTCGTGGGCACCAGTAGCGCTGCGGCCGCTGCGCCTCCGCCGGAGCTGCCGGAGTGGCTGCGGGACCTGCCGCGGGAGGTGTGCCTGTGCACCAGCACCGTGCCGGGCCTGGCCTACGGCATCTGCGCGGCGCAGAGGATCCAGCAGGGCACCTGGATCGGGCCCTTCCAGGGCGTGCTTCTGCCCCCTGAGAAGGTGCAGGCCGGCGCAGTGAGGAACACGCAGCATCTCTGGGAGGTAAGTTTCCCAGCTCAGCACCTTGCTACCCTGTGAGCTTTGAGAGGCAGAGAGCCAGCCTGGGCTCGACAGCTCTGATGAGGACAGCCTCTGTTCCTCAGAGGTTGGTGAATAGATGTTCTGGTTTCACAGTTCTGGACTTGGCACAGCAGCAACCCAACCAGAAAGACAGAGCTGCGGGTTTCTGAAGATGGAGTCCCCCTGGCCTGCCTCAGCTCCAGCTGGGATGGGCTTTAATCTCTTGGTCTTTTAAGATTAAGAGAAACCAGCTGAGAAGATGGAGCAGAGGAGCTTGGGTGCTGGGGTGTGAGCTCGGTGACCTTTACCTCCCGTTCTAAGTTCTTCTGATGGTTATTTTCCCTCCCTGGACAGAGGGAGGGAAACAAGAGGAAGGAGCGTCAGGCTCATTTTCTCAGATGAAAACACATTTGTAAACTCTGAGAGGCTGCCACGTTTCATGACTTTGTAGGTACCCAAACTGGGCAACTTATATAGTGAACCAGAAATGATGATTTTTGCTGCTTCCCTGACAGTGTAATTAAATAATGATCCTCAGTGAGATAGAAAATCAAAGTATAAGAAAGCTCAGTGCTTTGGTATAAGCCAGTGGGTAATAATATTTCAGTGTCACAATCTTACCTATTTAAAAAGAAACCTTCAGTTTGAAAAACATTGATCTCAGATTTTTCGTAAAGATCCGGGGTTGATTACTGAGGTTCACACCCAAAGAGACACCCTTATGTAGGCAACACTGTGTCAGTTTTACTTACCTCCCACCCATGGGGAATTATTTGTAAAATACTGGATGCTGGAAGCATATTATACAATAGGAAGCTCTAGCTGTGGCTGGACAAGATAATAGGGTGGGAATACCCAGAAAAGAAAATTTCTTAAATGCCAGGGGCCAACTTGGTTTGGACCTTAGGGCTCTATTAATAGGTCACTTCTGCTTCTGCCCCTCACACTTAATTCAGTGTCCTGTCAGAATGATCATTTCACTGTGAGCTGCCCCATATCCACTAACTAGAACTCAGGGGACTGAGGAATTCAGTCACTGTTTTGGCTGAGCACCCACTCTGGACAGCCCTGGGTGAGTGAAAACCAGAGCTGGTCTCCCAAACCTTCTCTGGTGGTGGGTGGTGGAGCGCCTAGACCTGGCTCTGCAGGGTTGCCTTGGACTGGGGGCTGGGGGTGGGGGAAGCTGGCATTGGTGTCAGAACCCAGCAGCCCACAGGGGCCATGGGACTGCGTAGCCCACTGCTGCCCACGACGTGCTGTGCCCATGCCCTCATGTTACAGATTTCAGCCTTTCAGAGTTGAAATCTTGAATGGGGGAAAAAAAAAGCTGGGTGTGTTTATGTTGCCAGCAAATGTTTTCTTAAACTAGAAATTTTCAGAGGAAAACCGAGGAAAGTGGGTTGGTACTTTGAGACAGGTGAGAAATTAGAGCTTTTGGAAAAAATGACAAGTGGGAAAGATTCAAAGCATCTGGTTGTGAAATAATTCCTCGCTGGCTTTTGTTTCTGACTAATCAGTTCTAATCTCCAGGGTGGCTTAAAGTTTATTAAAACGCTTCCAGGCACTCTAATATCATCCAGTTAGAGGTCGGTCAGTGCTTTTCTGAGGAAATGGTGAAGCAATTGTTCGGGGTTACAGATTTGTTCTCTTTGAATATGTTACCGCGGGGCACTGTTATCAGGCCCTCTGATGCCCCAGGTTTAGCGCCCATCCATTTTAAGAATGCCAGGGGACAAGGCCATCATCAGGGGAAGAAAGTCCACTGTCCATTGGGTTGATTTTCTTTCTGAAAGGCCTTGGATGACTGTGGTGTGGTGCTGGCAGGAGACCACTGCACAGACAGATCGCCCAGCTCCACATTCATGCTAGAAACTGTGGAGCCTTCCTTGGGTGCCTGCACTTGTGCTTGATGAAGTTAGAAGTTAGTTATAGTTAAAGGGGTTGGGGAATTATTTTTATTTATTTGTTTATTTTTTTATGGTGGTTAATAATTCAGTAGGCATCAAGTGAGTGGAACCTGTTGTCTGGGTTTAGGGGGTGATTGTGTGTGTGGGGGGGGTTGGGGGGTGTGTTCCAAGGGTTGGTTCTGTATTATCAAAACAGACTGGCTGGGTGTATGCTTGGATGCTCTCCAGGACCCTGCTCCTAAATTTGGGATGTAATCTCTGTATTTTTATCATATGTAAGAACACTTAGAATAACACCCATTTAGGGGATTGAAAGGATTGTAAAACCGCAGACATGCAAAATGTGTCAGCCTCCTGGGAGTGCATATAAATGTGACTGATTGGGGCCAGGTAACTTCGTGCCAGTGTTCCTTTGAAAGATGAAACACTGACTTTAATAGGTTTCAGATTTTTATTAGTATAATTCTTTTTAAGCTAGGAAGCACACGTTTATTTAAAAATTTTAAGCACGCGAGTCATTATTTTTATGAAATGTGACAATTCGAAATAAGTTACAGTCAGAACAGAGGATTTTGAATTTTGGATTGTGTCTTAAATTTTTGTTTTTCTTTGCAAGCCTAAATTCTTTGTGAAAGTTTTTTAGTCCTTACAACCATTAGATTAGAAAGAACCTGTAATTGGAATACACTGTGGGTCTATAGGAAACTTTTGGGAATAATTGTTTAATGACTCATGGGATAATTATCCATTTTTAAAACATGTTCTTTCAGATATCTTCCAGAATATCAGGTCGACATAAAGCAGATCTTTAAAAAAATTAAAAGCAGTTGAATCATAACCACTTCATTTTAAAAGTCAGCTGTAATGTTTCCTCTTCCTCACATTATTTAAAGTAACTTGCTGATGAAGAAATGTCTTTGTATTTAAAGTTCAATGCACAGGTCCTGCTGGGTCTTACAAGGGTTACTTATCTTTATTTCAGGACAATAAATGGATTGCTAATCTTCCCCGTCACTGTTTCCAAGTAGATGATGGATTTTTGTTTCAGTTTACAGTCCATTGTTTTTAGTACGGTTGTACTTTATTATACACATGAAGGCTTATTACAGAAACAATCAGATTCACCTTAGTTGCTCCTTTTGTTTAATCATTAAAGGCTCTGTTTTCTTTGTAGAAAAATGACTTTTTAGTATTTAACATACATCAGCTCTTGAAAGCTCATTTGGTGGTTTGGAAGGATGCTATCGTCTTTTAGTTAAGGTTCTCTTTGTATATAATCCTTAAAAATAACATCAATTGAAAGAAAGTTTATAATTACTCCATTACTGTCCATATGTTTTGACTTTTTGGTGGTGTTTATAGGAAATTCTAAGGATTTTTCTTATTTTTTTAATCTTAAAATACGCCAAAGCAATTTTTGTGTAGTTGAAGAAAATTGACAAACTAAAAATCAGATTTTTAGTCAATTTTTTGGGGTCAATTTCTTTGACAATCTGAATTTTATTATGTTTTACAAAAATAATAAATTCAGATTGTTCTAATCACTCTAACATTTTAACTTAAAACTATCCACTGTCTTGATTATATTTGTTTATTCCAGCAAGACTTGGGTGTATGATGTATTTCTAGTTATTTGAACATGATGGGGAATTTCTTTCTGAAGACATTTCTCAGCAATTAGGTCTTATTGATGAGTGTGAGATAATTTTATTCTAATGTGTTTTCTAATGAAGAAATGAAAAGGCACATTTGAGTCCAACATTTATGAAAACATTATCTCAATTATTAATGTGCCCTTTTTCCCTTGAGATAAATTAATCTAGTTGCACATGGTTTCCCTTTCTGCTTAACATCAGAACTTAATATGCCCAGACCTAAGGAATGTACACAGTGTGTACTTAAAATTCTACTGGAATAAAGTACAGAAGTTTAAAATAAAGTTCGAGTTTAAGATAGGCTAGAATTACTCAGACCTTTCAACTCAAAGTTTGATTTGACAAGAAATTTTAGCAACAATGACAAAGTAAATTGCACTTATTTTCATCCTAGAAAAAAATCATTCCGTTAATTGAAATAATGTAATGACTTGTTAGGATTACGGTCAGGATAGCAGAAAGTGATTTAATGTTACAGAACCTGTCTTCTGAGTAAATTTGACTGTCTTATTTTCACTTGTACTGTGTGGGAAGTTTCATTACTTTCCTTCAGAAAAGCAAAGGGATAACATAACATAATATGTTCTTTTTTCTGTGGTTTGATTTGGTGCCATCATATTTTAGATTTAATAAGAATTCTGCTTTCAAGCAAATGGTCTATTCATCATTACCGTTCAGCTTAGGTCAAAAGACATTAAGTGAAAAGCAGTATTAAAAATATATTACATACCACTAAATGTTTATATTTCAGAACCATCGCAGGCAATTGGTACTAGGAGGAAATGAATTGACTTCATATTTTAAATGTGTTATATGTAACACGTATAACAGTAGATGTTGAAAAAAATCATTTAAAAGTAATCATTTTAAATTAAATTAAAATTATTTAAAAATAAGTAGAAAACATTAAAAAGATGGTTCCAGTGGCAATATTACAACCGTGTCCTACCCATTTTGCATTAGAGACTTTGGCACATTTTGGCCTGATTCACCAGAACACCAGGGGATAGAATTATGTGGTTGCCGCAGTTATAGTGAAGTAAAAATTGTGTTTCTTAGCAATTTATCATTTAATGTATCAGACTGCCTGTCAGCTTAGTTTTGAATATGTCAGATACATGAGATCCAAATAATTTCTCCTTAAAAATAAACCATAGTAATGTTACTATTATGTTTTAAATTATGCAGGGTAACAGCTGGTGTATCTCTCTGGCTTTGCCTCATTTGGTGCCCATTTGATAGAGTGTGAGCATTTTATAGGTTAACATAAACTATAGGACCATCTGCCGCCTCTTGCAGTGGTCTCCAGCATTGTGTAAAGAATCCAAACTTAATTCTGAAACTTGGCTGGGGAAGGCCCGTCCCTTTGGGTGAGGGGTCAGCCGGTATCCTGCCACCCTGGATTTTCAAAGTTCTAGAAGGAGTCTGCTTTTAAAAAATAGCCTCACAGCTATTTGGAAATTCTCACGTGGGAGAGGTTGAAGCCCAGTGTGCATGTGACGTGACCGTGATGCGGCCACAGACCCTTTATAAAGAGGGCTCTGCCATGCATCCACAGACTATTTTCTCATTAGGCAGTGACGTTTATCTGCTGTTTACACACTGTGGGCCCACAGATAACATTTTGTCCCTGTGAGGAAAATAACTCACAAGTATTTCTCGACCCATAAGTGCATTTTCCTTACATCATAGCATTTTTCTCTTGTGGGTTGTTTTTGTTTTGTTTTGTTTTTGAGACTAGGTCTCGCTATTTTTGCCTGTGGAAACCGCAGGCTCTCGTTGCCCGGGGTACCACAGACTCAAGCGATCCCTACCAGCCTCAGCTTCCTAGGTAGCTGGGATTACAGGCATGCGCCACCACGCCCAGCTATTTTTTTGGAACTGGGTCTTGCTACGGGCCCCAGGCAGGACTCGAATCGCGATCCCTAGCCCCGGCCGCTTCATAGGCTGAATCATGCAGGCACAAACCACCATGCCCAGCCTCTCTCTTGTGGGTTTAAGACTGGCTCTCCGAGGCTAGTGGACAAATGAAACCTGCCCTCCCTGATCACTTGTGTGGTCACCAGCCATGAGTTGATGATGTGATTATGGTAATACTGGGCCCGAGGAATCTGTAGGAACCTTTATGTCATCGTGTTAATAAAGGCAGTTTCCATTACTTGAGTAAAATGTCCAGTGATACCTGCACATCACTTGAGCAGTTGTGGCCACAGCATCAGAATCCCCCCTTCTCCGCCAGCTGGACGTCTGCAGAACTGGACAGATGCCTGCCATCTCTGAAGCTGCGTGGGGAGACTGCCTCCCGCTCGCCTTTTCTTTCTTTTTCAGAATCACACACACTCGGCAATGGCTTGCCTTCAGACATTCCTTGTGTATTTACACAAGGAACACAGACTCCAGTCCCACTACTTAGCATAAAAGCCAGAGAAGCCAGAACGGCATCTCCTCTTCCTTGTAGGCATTTGCCACTTCTCTCAGATAAGTTACAGAATTCCATTATCCAAATTGTTGCACATGTGTGACAGAGGGTGACCTTTCGTCATGTCAATCCTTTTTGTGTAGGCCCTGGGCTCCAGCCTAATGGCTCAAACCCTGATTTACTCACTGTAATAAGGGCAGGGGGTCGAGCAATTGTCAGGCTGCCTGTTCGTACTCTTCTTGGAGCCTGGCTGAAGGCTGTTAACACAAAGCTTTTCAAAGTGAATTTACAACCGGCACCACTGACAGAGGCCAATCAGTGCACCATAAATGTCAGGTTAGTGAGATTGAGCAGTAAGTAAAGTACTGACAGCACACTGTTGGCCGGGATCAATTGGCCAAGGTTTAACTGGAGAGCAGTCTACAGGGGCGGCCTGAGGGATGGGGCTGGGGCCTTGCAGGTGGTGTGGAGATTTACCTGGCAGTGGAACCGGAGAGTGCAATGTCTGTCCATGATCCCCTGTGTGCCTCAACACCTCTGGTGTCACCCCTATACTTGTGCTTCAGGATCTAGGAGTTCAGAGTGGCCAAGCCTGCTGACTCTGAGGCTTGGTGGTAAAAGATCACCCAGCGTTACAAGAAGAAAGAAAAATCAATTATAACAGGAGGCGGTGGGGGCTGGGGGGTACCCGGGCATGTCCAGTGCAGGGCACCGGCACGGGTAACCCTGCTCTTCCCCTCGTTTTGTAGCTCAGCAATGCAAAGTTTCCTAGGAGTCGCTAATGAGTGATTATGGGTGGATGGTCTGAATATCCGTGAGCGGGGGCTTCTCCACCAGACGGAATGTTTTTATCATTTTGTGTAATGACAGCCTGGACAACAATTCATTTGGCTCTGAAGGCATCAGCATTAAAATGGAGGAATCCATTAAAATGCTGTATGCAAGGATTTATAAATTAGGCCATTTCCTTGATTATTGCAATCATTTACAAAATTGATTGTTCCAGTGTGGTATAGACAGATTTCAGCAGTGATCATTGACAATGAGCACATTCTCTGATCTGTGTAGCTACTAGTCCCTAGACTGGGTCGCTATTCCTCACCCCTCCTGTTGTTCTTGCTCTCAAGGTCAAGCAGATTTCCAAAGCCTGGCATCATGAAGTTTCATTTCTTTGTGGAGGAGACACACCCAGGGTGTGAGGTGAGGTGCAGCTTGTTGGAAAGGTGATGGCCCTGTTTTTATAGAGTAATCCGGTGAATTTTAGAGGCTGATCCTCCTAAGCCTCAGAACCGAGTGGTAGTACAGCTTTCGAGATGGTGCCAACCTCAAAGGAAATAATTTTTGCAAATTGCAACTGTAAATATTTGTTTGACTGAAGAGCTAAATGTCAATAATGTGTTTTATTTGTTACTCCTTTGAGTTCTAATTATCCAATAGATGTATCGTAAAGTCACTGGGTTTTAGGTCAATTAGTTCTGGGAGGTGTAATAAAGGCATTGTTACAAACCTGAAAGCTCAGATGCTGTAGGTTTTCCTATAGAGAAACATACACAACCGTTCGCCCAGTGCTTAATCAGTAACCATAAACCACAGAATTGCCTCGTCCTGCTGTATCAGAGACGGGCAAAGCAGCCTGTCCGCAGAGCTCTGGCTGCTGAGAGCCAGGCCTGCGGTTCATGCTTCGTACGGAATCACTGACTTCAGACATTTGTTTTTAATCATCATTTTGTTTTTTAATCACCATTTTTTTTGGAACTCGAGCACTAACTGGGGCTTGTAAAACAATAACACTTTAGAAAATGGGTTTAACACTGTTGTGAAGACCAAAAAATTCTGGTGAGACCTGATTTGAATAGAAAATCATCTGCACTTCAGACAGTTCTTTGTTTAAAAGGGGGACTGTTCTGTTTCAGGAAGCCCTGGGCTTGGGGCACCTTGCATTTATGGGGCCGATGTTGAATAAGTCAGAAGCTTGTTTTCATTTTTAAGTTTTTGTAAAATTCACCATATGCAAATTGAGTAAAAAGGCAGTCTTTTTTTATGTTGGTGTCTTGAGATTATCTCATTGTTATTTCAGTATTTTTTTCCAGCATTTTTCCTGGTTTCTGTTATTAAAAGGCATATGTCTACATCTGTCTTCTGTGAATGATGAACCAAGCTCTCAAATTTTAGGTGTTTCTGCCAGTGCCCTGCTACATTTACTTAGTAAACTAAAATTTACAGTGTGTAGTTATGAAATAGTAATAGAGGAGAAAACCCACTTTATTAAAACGAACAACATTTTTCAATCTCTGTGATTCTTTCAAATTAAAACCGCCACAGAGAAAGAATTGTCTTCTACAGAAACAACACTGAGTGTAATCTAATTCAGTAAAAACTTCCTAAGTGCTTTTAATTGGAATCAGATTAAAGGCAATCAAGTTGGGTTTTCAGTGTCCTGTAAAGCACCAAGACCTGAGTGTTGTTAGTCGTGGAAATAGTAATGTTTGTCACAAAAGTGACAGTTGTAAGTTCTCATAGGTCCATGCAAATTCCAAAATGAAAGGTAACCTTGTAAGCACGTTATAGGTTAGAATATGGTGCTTCACAACATGTTACTTTTTTTAAACCTAATACTACAATTCATACAATGACTTGTATAAAAATGCTTAAATAGTTCCCGGGGGAGAGATTTTTGAAAAATAACAGTTTACTGAGGCAAGCGCTTCATTTCAGTTCATCACATTTTAAAACTTTGACCAGGAAAAACTTACTGCTAAACATTAAAATGATGGAAGTTTTTTGTTAAAAATATTAATGCCCATAAGAAAGAAATCCAAGCCATATGAAAGTATAACTAGCAATAACCACTATCATTGATTTTTTTAAATGGCCTTTAAAGAGATAACTGTGCAGTATCATACACATCTATTTCACTGAATCATGGTTTAGGTGAAAGAAATTTACACTATTTCTTTAATGCTGTAAAGCACATTTTAATAACAGCAACCAGTAGTTCCAGTTTCATCATGGATTCTGATTGTGTGTCTGGTCTCTTCCTTTCTCCTGTATATCTTTCCTGTTGGGAAATTTCATTTATAATCTGTGGACCCTACTGATATTCTAGAAGTACTTTTACCGATGTGTCATGCTTTATAACACATGTCTTTAATGATACGTCCAGGGGCCTGCTGGGAGATGTTATTGTTTCTCCCAATGGAAAAAGAAAATTCCTGTTTTTGTTTTTTTATATATGTGAAGGTGATGACAAAAGAGTATCAGTGTAACATGAAATGCTTTTTTTTGAGACTAGGTCTCGCTATTTTTGCCCGTGGAACTGCAGGCTCTCGTTACCCGGGGTACCACAGACTCAAGCAATCCCCAGCCTCAGCTTCCCAGGAAGTTGGGATTACAGGCTCATGCCACTACGCCCAGCTATTTTTTTTTGGGGGGGGGGGGGCTAGGTCTCGCTATGTGCCCCTGGCGGGACTTGAACTGCGATCCCTGGCTCTGGCCATGGCTTCCTAGGCTGCCACCTACAGGCATGCCTGGCCTTGAAATGCTTTATTAAATAGGAGCAGTCATTAATTTATCTAGGTATATGTGAGATTTTAGGTGAACTCCTTAATTTCTTTGTATTTTTGTGTCTCCATATGTGAGTCATGTCAGACTATGCAAATTAAGATTGTAATAGTAATGATTTTTCTGTAACAGAAAATATTTACTCTTTTTCAATTGGAATTTTAATAACAAGTTTTATTTAAGTCTTTAGTGGACTGGGTACACAGTTATAAAGAATTTCACATTTTGTTTATTAAAACAAGATTGTATACATTAGACCATGACAATAAACAGTTTTGATTTAAGTACTGACTAAAAAATTGGGTTTAAGTTATATTTAAATACAAAGTAATCCAGTACCACTTACAAGAAAGTGAAAACAACGTATTAAAGGGATACCGTACAGCACAGTTGGAAAAAAACTTTGGTTTTCGTATTTCAAGCTACATTTCTGATCAAAGACAGCAAGGGTAACTACAAGCACAGGTACCTAAAGAAAATCTCCTAGGTCCATATGCTTTCAGATATGATTCACCTTCATGCTTAGAGAACCAACTTACAGTATAAAACTATAAGGAAAATGATTTAGAAATATCTAGAAATGGCACAAGGAATCTCTAAACTTGGCTTTTGGACCATAGACCTTAAATCAGGAGCAATTCATTATGTAGATTCGATAGTGGGTATTGCATTATGAACAGAAGAATATATCAAGCCCTGAAATATAGAGAGCCCTGTCAGTCAGCATTAAGTAACATCGTACACATAGTCAACATAATGCACATTCGCCCCTATCCTTAGAAGTGTGTGGGTGTCCATGCACGTGTGTTTGTGAGCTGACCCGCACTGTGCCATATGGAAGGTGAGTCCCCATGGGCTCTATGGAAAGTGTGAATTTCAAGAGACTAAAAAAGTTAGATTTAAAAAATACCAAAGCCCGTCATAAAAAGCAAAACTTCAGAATAAAATGAATATTCCCCCAAATGTGTTATTTGTTTCGTATTATATCATGGTATCTGCAGTTTTTGTTTAACTGGCCCTCTAAGGAGGGGTGATATTCAAAACATGTGATACTCAGTTCAGTCCCATAAACTAGGCTCCCTCACCCTGCAGTGTTTTGGGTTCAACCTCCAAACCTAACAAAACTTGCAGAACTGAACAAAGCCAATACCTGAGTAAACAAAATCATCTAGAACAGGTGTAAAGTTTCAGTTTTACAAAATGACAAAGTTCTAGAGATGATTCTCATAGCAGCTTGAGTAAATTTTACACTTAAAAATGGTTAAAATAGTGAGTTGTGTATATTTTACCATAATTTAAAAAAAGAATACATTTATTTGGTTATTTCCCCTCAGCTCAGTAATTATTTAACCCTATCCTTCATTTTAGGACCTTTGGTACAAGGATCCAACTGAAATTCAGTCTGGGGACTGACCCCTAAAATATTTGGACTCCTATGTCAGGCCTGTATTTTATTTATTTTTTTTCAAACAAATGTCTACAAGATCCTGGAACTACGCTTTAAAAGACAAAATGCCAGGTCCCACCTTTACCCACCTCCTTCTTTGTCTTCCCTTTGGTCTCTTCCCTATCTTACTGATCTTGAGTTCACTTGGCCTCTTTTGTACCCCACTTATCCACCTGATCTGTTCCCATATTAACTCCAGTCTCAGCCTTGCTTCCCTCCCTAGTGTCTGAACATTTCCAGTCTCTTTCCTTGCCGCCTTCCCTCAGACGGAGCAGGGAATGCCTGGGTAGGTAGGCAGTTTAGAGAACTCGGAGACAGCAAAAGGAACTTCTGTCTGCGTTTTGGAGCTCCAGCTGAACAGGGCCAGATAAGCATCACCAGGGGAGAAAGCATTACCTGCATATACATTGCACTGTATAATCATCCTCTAAGTAATTAAGGAGGTGGCATTTGGTGGCATCCTTGGGGCATGAGTTCTCCCAGCTGGTATGAGCTGTGTGGCCGTGAATTGTACACCTTCACTCCCTCGGTTCTTACCCACACTACAGCCCACAGCATTGGCCTCCATTTCCCCTGCCAGCTCCTCTGCCTATGGAGAGGCCATATGCTCCTTGCCTGGTATTTGCCACTTTCATTCTGTACACCTCCTATGCGCCAACTCTGCAACTTTGCTCATCTTTTTCTGCCTTCCTCCTTGGCTTCCCATCTCTTCAGCGGAGGGCGGTGGTATTGTGAGCGTGTCGCTTGCTTTCTAGGCTCACCTGTGTCTGTGGTTTTAGTGACTCCCTCTGAAGGGCACTTATTAGACTCCATTTCTTGTATGGATCACTCTGAAGTCCTTTATCCACAGGTGGCTGTGGGCCATTACTTCTTGGATGGCCTGATAACATTTCAAACTGAAACCACTAACATACCTCTTGCCCCCATATATGTCTCCTGTCTCTTTTTTATCCTTAACTTAAAATGGTCTCATCATCATTTCGGTCTGTAAAACCAACATTTTGGAATAATTGTAATGACTAATGACCATCTGAAATATTTGTAGTCCTGGTAACTCAGAGTCTCTAGCACATAAAACCACTTCATAAACACTTGTTCTGACAGTAGTAAAGGGAACTCAGGTAAGCGGAGACTATGTGTGAGCCACTCTGCTAAGAGCTTTACATCTTAATTCATACTCAGAATAACTCAAGGAAGTGCCACATGTGCTTTTCAGTGGAAGAAACTTCTCAGGTGTAGACAGAAGCTAAATAACTTACTGACGGTTGCATGTAGTAAAGACAGGATTTCTACTGAGGGGTTGGGCTGTAGAGTTGAAGTTCTTACCTGGCCATTTGCTAAACTGCCTGCTTTTCCCACTTTTACCTGGCCATTTGCTAAACTGCCTGCTTTTTCTTCTAGCTTTCCACCTGCTCCCACTCCCCATCTTTGCCATGGGCGGCTCCATGCCACTGGCCGTGGCCTCTGGACTGGGGGTGCACTTCCCCTCCTTGGTGGACACTGATTCACTCAGCTATACCTTCTTGGACACCCTGATGCTCAGACCCTTATGTGCTGGGTTTGCCTCATCTTCTAGGATCATGGGTACTACATGTTTACCCCAGAAAATGAAAATTCCCAAGCATTCAGAGAAACAGCTTATTGAGGACCTAGCAGGCATGAGGTGGTATGCAGATCACAAATGCAAGACCAGCTGAGAACTATGGAGTAGTGGGACCAGGAGACCTGCAATTGGCAGCAGTGTTACAAAGGCTTCTGTGGCGCACAGGGGAGGGAGATGGATGGGGAGGAGGAAGGTGACCTGGGGTACCCTGATGTTTAATTGATGGAATGTCAGAGATTGAGGGGAAACGCACTCCTGGGGGAGGACCTGCTCCCTGTCCTTCCAAGCCCAGTTTCCTTCCGGTGCCTGCTCCTTCACTCTAAATCATCCGCTTCCTCCTCCCATGCAGGTCTGCTTTATTACCTGATATTTAGTGTGGCCTCTTTTGTTTGGAAACTCATATTTGAGACACACTTAGACCAAAAAACTCTTTGTTTGTATGTCTCCTTTGACTGGCATGGACTCAGACTTTTTTTTTTCTCGGTGCTAAACATGTTGCTGCCATTATGGCGACATGGTCAGGGGAGTGATGCAACTTTGGAAGGCCAGCAGCCACAAGTGCAGTCAGTTCAGAGGGACCCGGTGGGAGGTGAGGTCAGATAGATCAGACTGTGGGGAAGCCTTTGAGTCTTATTCTTATGCCCACTGCACTTATTCTGAGTGCAGTAGGCATTGAGGAGGACACACCTGATGGCTGGTTTTAAGGCAATCCCTCTCCCTGTCCTGGGGAGATCGGCCTGGGACAGGGTGAGGGTGGAAGCCCTTCGGAGGAGCTCAGAGCAGAGGATGTGGTGGAGGAACTCTTGAGTATCAATGTGAAGCTTTATCACAGTGCACGATATGTGGAGTGGATGGGGAGGGCTCAGTGGCTCAGAGCTTCCTGCTCAGCCTCAAGGAAGGCGGTTGTTGGTGGACGCAGGCTGAGGGTTAAATGCAGCAGCCCTGGACACCTGGTCTTGGCCCTTCCCTCGGCTGGTAGTGCCTGCGTGGCCAGTGCTGGTGAAGCGATGTGGGGACTTTGGGTTGTTGCCACATGCTGAAGAGTGCTGGGATCTGTGAGCCCCAGACGGATCATTACCTGTTCCCTCTGAGGGCTGTGGCAGAGCCTTTACTCACATGTCCTACCACAGATACCTTGTGTCTTCTCCCCACCCAGTGTGGCCTCTGTCTGCGCATTCGTGCCCGTGTTCATGGGCACACACACTGTTTCCTGCATTTTCCACAGTGCCTCTTGTGATGTCTTTATCCTTGGGATCTCAAAGGCTATAAACATATCTGTAAGAAGGAATTTGGAAAAGGCAGAAAATATTTTTAAAGAAATCAAAAAAGAAATAAAAAAAATCATCTCAATTCAGTACTCAATTGCAGCGAGTCGTGTATTATTGTAATGTGGATGAAAACACACTCTTTGCCTTTTGTCACATTAAGAGCACATTAGTCTTTGAGAATGTAACCTAAGACTTTAATTGTCTATATACGCTCAATATGGTTGAATCTAAATCTTAAACGTTGAGCTTGGGCTGCCCTCGACTGTCCACACCTTGAAAAGTTATTATTTGACACATTGAGTATATTAGATCATGTTCGCCACAAAACCTGCTGGAAAAAAAGGAAGAAACTTCCTTGATGTTAATGACTAGAAAACGAGAAGCAATGGGACACTGGTCCATTGCTTTCTGACTTCTGAGAGAATTCCTCATTTACTAGGCCTGCTCTGAGGCAGAATACCCTCCCCCACTGGTGCCAGGATGCCCACCCCCACTGGCGCCAGCGTTCCCTCCCCGACCACTATTGGTGCGCAGAGACTGGGGGCTGGCTGTGGGCAGAGGCAGCGTGGTTCCCCATGAGGCCAGTGAGCTGCCTCTTCTGACCCGCGTGTTCCAGGGGAGCTTTCCATCTGTCCAAATGTTAGCCTGGAACTAAACGCCTCCACACAGTGATGAAATAACTAACAAATGTAGTGACAACACGGAACATAAGGCCTTAATTTTTTTCAAATTGCTTGCATTTACAGTTAATTCAATTTGAATTCTAAGTCACATCCATGCCGATGACTCATGCGCTCATTATCATGGGCTTTGTTTTCTAAAATGTGCAAAACAGAGAGAAATTGGTTTACAAGCACTGCATAGCCAAGGTAGTGTGGAACCGTTCTCCAACTGAGAACGCCCATGCCTGGCTTCCCGCTGCCTTATGCTCCATGATGAGACTTATCCTAGTGGAAGTAGCTTCTAAAAGTCCCATGGGCCTCTGACCACAGTGGCAGCTGTAGGGGAGACATATGCAAAACAAACATAGCTGTATACCCACGTGAAAAGTGTGTCTTTCTGTTACAGGACGTGTTACTTCAGGTCGGCGGAAAGCCTTTTCCGAGCGCAGGTCTTTGGGATCTGAAAGGGCAGTTAGATCAGGCTTTGCAGGCTGTGAGGAAAATGAGGCGGTGGGTCTGAAAGCAAACCCCTTTCACACTATGAAAGACTGGAGAGTAAATGTCCAGAAAACACCCATATAAATGGAGAATTGCTGAAATATTTGGGTAATTTTGAGAATAAATGCAGGCTAACATTTTTGGACAGTGAAATCAGCTTTTCATAATAACTCTGTCTCCCAGCCAGTAATTTCCTTGTTCTCCCTAATTTACTTCACTTCTTAGCAGTTGGCAAATTCCTGTTTCGTACCTCAAACAAACTGGCTTTCCAGCTACCATGTTCTCTTGTCAGCCTCTTGCCTCCTCCTTTTGTGTACAAGTTGGTCCTTGCCACCCTGCCAGCGAGCTCTGGGGCTCTGAAAAGATTCAGGGTTCTCTGATGCCCCTCCCCCCGACCTTTAGAAATGCTCAGCAGTTCATTTGAGTTTGGAGACAGATCCAGCAATTGTAGAGTTACACCATTTCTGACACTTTTGTAGCTCCTGCTCAGAGGTGTGGAGGCTGCAGGAGGGTGTGGGACACCCCTGGGTAATCCATGGGGGGGGGGGTGGCTCAGCTAGTCACAGCCAGAACTGGGTTGCTACAGAAGACAGCGGACACTAAGAACTGGAGCAGGAGTTGTGGGACTGCACATTGTGTTAATGGAGGTGGTCCCGGTTCTAGAAGAGTTTGTAGTATGAATGAGGACACTTGTCCTGTCAATCATACAACCTATCTCTGATTAGTCCACATACTCTACAGGGTTGTCGCTGGTTAACATGTTAGGCAGTCTGTGCCTGGGAGGAGATGCAGTAGGTGAGATGATACCAAAAGCCAAAGAAGATATTTAAGAGAAATAAATGAGTGAATTATAATAATGGAACACCTAATTGTGAAAACCTGGGGTGGGGCATGTCACTGTGGTGGGGAAGCCAGTCACCCAAGTCCCCTGCAAATGGGTTTGCAGTCATGTTTTCAGGGGTGCACAGGCATGGACTGGTACCACGAGTAGAGAGGGAATTCTAGGTGGCAAGAATAGCATGTGCAAAAACCCACAGGGAAGAATAAAGGAGTTATTTTTCTTTAAAAGGTTGGCCTGTGGGTATCCCAGTTGGAAATGGGGCTGAAAAGCCAGGGAGACACAGAGGTGAGCTTTATGAGAGTTGACTAGAAAATAGATTTGGAGCAGGGGCTGGAAACAACAGGATAATCATAGAAGGGTAATTTGACCAGGGGTGTTTGCAGATGAAGGGGAGATAGTTTGACTCAACAGATAACATTTTTTAAATTTTTATTTAAATTTTATTATTGTTATTTTTTTTAGAAGACTAGGTCTTGCTGTGTGACCAAGAGTTGTCTTGAATGCGCGGACTCAAGTGATCCCGCGCCTCAGCCTCTCAGGTAGCTGGCATTACAGGTGTGCGCCACCACGCCCGGCTTTTTTATTTTATTTTTTTTACTGAAGTAGCATTGCACTAGAACCATCTATGTAAACACAAGTTTCAGTGTGTGTTACTGAGAATCAGCATTTGTGTGTCTCGCAGTAAGTGCCCTGCTCGCTGTCTAGATCTCTCCTGTACCTCCTCTGTCATCGTCTCCCAATTAATTTCAGTTGCCGTAACTATTAGTAAGGGAAGTTTCACCAACCTCTGAACTCTGCCCTTATTGAAACAGAAAAAGATGTTGATAAAGCTAGGAACCTTTTTGTCCCCTGGAAGATCAGGGGCAGCCTCTCTCACCTGAGCTGGCAGCCAGGGTGCATGTCACATTTAAAGCACATGAGTGTGGAACTTCATTTTCATCTGTGACTTGTGGGAGCATCTGGTTTGATAGGCAGAGGGGCAGAGGACAAGCCCGTTGGAGCAGAATGGAGCTCAGAAGGGATGCAGAGACCTAGTAAGGGTGATAGTGAGGCTCTGGTAGAAAGCTCTTTCCCTTCTGGTAGCTGGCAGGGTCAGGCACCGAGGTGTGATCCCCTACTGGAGCAGAATATCTGCGGCTTTGTGACACGTGAGTGCATTTGTGTTCCATTCAGTATCTAATCATCTCTGTCCTCATGTAGCCCTTTAGCAGACAGCTTTGAGCCATGCAACGAGAGAAAAACAAATAACTAGAAAGCCCAGTCGTCTAGGACCAAGAGTTAAAAGGGGGACTTTCAGAAGCAGGGTTTCCATGAAATTTCCAGAAGAGTTAGAGAAAGGACCCAGGAGCTAGGGTGTAGCAGGCAGCGTTGACAATGACTGTTTTCTACACACCAAGAGACGAGAAAGAAACCAACCTAAACCCAACCTCCAAGTAACATGCTTTTAAGTGGCTGGAGATTAGGATAAGGAAAAGTAACTGAGAGGCTTTTTAAAAATTTATTTACTTATTTATTTATTTTAATTAATTAATTGATTAATTTATGACTAGGTCTCGCTATTTTTGCCCGTGGAAACACAGGCTCACGTTGCCCGGGGTACCACAGACTCAAGCAATCCCTAGCCTCAGCTTCCCAGGTAGCTGGGATTACAGACATGCACCACCACTCCCAGCTATTTTTGGGGACTAGGTCTCACTGTGTTTCCCCCAGCAGGACACAAACTGTGATCCCTATCCCCAGCCGCTTTTTTTTTAATGAAAGAATGAGAGCAAACTGGGTGACAAAGATTAGGAGTTAAGAAGAGGACCTGGGCACAAGGTGGAAGAAGACCTGTAAGGGAGGAGAGGCTCTCAGAGCTGGTGTCAGGGCACCCCTCCAATTCACCATCCTGCCCCCACCCCTAGCCTTTCACCCCCTGCTGCAGTGACCAAAAGCTTCCTCCTGTGATGGCTGGCCCTGCCCCCACTTGGAATTAGAGGAATGTATCTGTTTGTGGGCTGGAGATTAGGGTTTCAGGCCAGGGGACTACAGAGAAAGCTGTCTTTTTGGGTGGCCTCACAAGACATGTTTCAGACCCTAAACTAATACTTGTAAACTGCCTTCTCTGATAATCTATAATTTTCTGTTTTTAGAACTGCATTGTCAGCAGTGTTAGAGAGACCCTTCTCAGATGATTCATCCATTTACAACTAGCAGTAATATCTCTTGTTTGGAAATTAAGCAAGAGAAAGGAATTCAAGGGGGCAAGCGAAATAAGACGTTTTTAACTTCAAATGTAGCTGTAGTTAAATGACTAAGGTAAGTCAGATCAGTTTTACCCCAGGACTTCAAACATGGTTTTAAGAATCCTTTAATTTGTATGTCAATATTTGTTTACTTAGGAAAATTTAAGGCAAAATCTTTTTAAAGTTTTCTCTCTCACCATGTCTTCCAAAAGGCTGATGCGCAGTAGATGTCTTGAGAGAGTTACTGGTGAGTTTTGAATACCTCATTTTATTAGAGGTGTGTGTTCTCAGCCCAGCTGCTATTAAAAAAAAAAGCTTACAAGTGGCTCTTAGAAATTGTAGACATGGATAAATGTCTTAAGAAAATAAAAATGGAAAATTCTAAAAAGAAACAAATGTCATAAATAACATTCTAGATAGTTTTGATGTTAGAATGTGTTGTAGCTTAAGAGTGTTGTCTGGACACAGTGGCCTGATGCCCTGCTCCTGCAGGCATGCCTCCCTTTTGCTTTGAGAACTGGGGTGCTATTACTTCCCTGTGACTCTGCTGCTTTGCAGATCCAGCCAGGGAGGCAGTATCACAGCAGTACAGAGTTCCATATGTGCTTGTGCAGGCTGGACTCAGTGAGTGGAGTTTGACTATAGTTTGCTGTGCTGGGTGACATTACTTTTTTTTTTATATTAAACAAGCAATTGAAATTTTATATCAAACAAGCAATTGGCATTACCGAAAATTCAGAAAGTATAAGAATTTAAAGTCTTAAATTCTTAAGGAGAGGACTCTAAAATTCTAAGTATTTTTTTCTAGATAATTTTGAGTGTGTGTGTGTGTGTGTGTGTAGTTGTATTTGTGTATAAAACTGGAAATGTTTTGTTAGTTTTCCACTTCTTAAAACTGTTATTTTAGCATTGGTATACAACAACAGAAATGATTCAGAGAAAAAATTGTTTTATTTAACATTATTACCTAAATATGTCCTAAATAATTTCTTTGTGATCATTGTATTTTTGTATTATCTACCAAGTGATCAGAATTTATTTAATATTTATTTCCTTATTAGTAGATATTCAGCATGTATGTTGTTTATAGTTTTCATTATTTTAGTGCATGCTCAGACATGTTACTTAATCTAGTTGAGCCGTGATTTTCTTCTATATATTGGGAATTCTCTCTTACAGGGTCATGGTAATCATGGGTAAGTTGGTCAATAAGATAAACAGTAGGTGCTTATTAAATACATGCCCATTTACCTTTGGGCTAATATGATAATATTAAGGGTCTGTGAGTTAATGTTTATAAACATTGTCTCACTGATATTTTGAAATGATTGTTTAAAAAATGTAGAATATCTTTGGGGCAAGAGGAGGAGAGAGAGAGGGAGGGAGGGGGAGGAGGAGGGAGGTAGGTAAGAGAGAGAGAAAGAGAGAAAGTTTTGCAAATTGAGTATCTTGTAACCACTTAGGGCAGTGTTTCTCAAGCTACTTGGGTATTTTGTTCCCTAACTTTCTATGAAATTTTAAATGTAAGTGGTAGAAAAAAAAAATACTTAGAGGGGATGATATAGTAAAATCCTCCTATCCATATCCACACTGCACTCTAAATATCCTTTCTTTTCATTCTTATATCCTCTATTTTCTCCTGCTTTTTGCTGCTCTTATTTTTGGTTTTATATTTATTGTTGTTGTTGGAATAGTTACATATAAATCCCAGATACCACAACATTTTACTACAAATACTTGAATATCCACTGCTTAATGATAGATTTTAAAAGCCACATAACCACAATCAGACTCTGTGACATTAGCAATAATTTCTTCATATTATCTAATTCCTATTTCTCCCCAAATACCATTTTACAGTTGATTTGTTTGAAAAACAATCAAAGTCTTCGCATTGCATGTTTTTGAAATATCTCTTAGGTCTTTCCATTTCTAGTAGCTTAGCAGTTTGGGGAGCTGCTTTTTTCTTTTTAATTGATTTAATTTAATTTTTGAATCTCTCCTTTAACCTACTGAAGTAGCATCCTCAGTAAAATATGATGATCTACAATTTATAAAAACTCTGGTGTGATTTTGATGAACAGAAAGCTTTGAGTACCACTGTACAAAGGAACAGTAGAACATTTCAGTCAATTTCTCAGTAGAGGGGTAAAGTTTTTGAAAAATATGTAACTACTCCCTACTTTGCTCATTTATTTACTTTATAAATATGAACCATTTATTTAATGGATTTTCCTAAAATGGAACTTACTTTTTTATATGTATGTTGATTTGTGAAGGTTTATGTCTCCTTTTGAGGATCGTGTCTTTTTCGCCTGGTGGTTATTCCTTGTTAGGGGTGTTTTATTTCTATAGCAAACTCTATACTAAAATTTCTCAGTCTGTTTGCACAATACCTGTGGTTACCTGTCTTTCCATGACAAAGAATTTAAAAACTGAGATTGTGTTCAGAAGTAGGAAAAAATAATTATCTCTCTCTTTGTAAAGGATCACTATTAAGTTTTCTTGCTTGTAGTCTTCTTATGGCAGGAAACTGTGAAAAACAAAGCTAAAAATTCTGTAAACATTTTGCATTTTCTAGCAGAATATATTGTTTACTCATCTCTTCAGTGAACAAATATTCTTGGTTATAGTCTACTTTCGGATGGATATTTGTCTGGTTTAAATGTTTTTCTGTAATATAGACTAGTTTATTAGAATGTCTGTGGGTTTTTTTGTTTTTGTTTCTTTTTTTTTTCGGGGGGGAGGGGCAGCGGTGCACATCTATAACTGCTTCCTTGGGTTTAAGTTTTCATATTTCACAGTTAAAAGTGCTTATGCATTTAAAAGTAGTTCTGCCTAATTTGCTTCAGAAGAGTTCACTTGTATTCCTCCAAAGAGATGTGTGTCTTCATCACTCTTAACCAATGTTCTTGTCCTTCTCTTTCCCATCATGGTTTCGAATGTAGGACCTCAGCTGTGCTTCTGAGGTGCATCACACCTGGTGGCTCAGATCAGATGCCTTGAACTCTTGCTCTCAAGAAAGCATGGCTTGGAGGTCTGGGAAGCCACCTGTGGTCAGCTCAGAACCCCCAACTCCCGTGATAGGGAAAAAGGACAATTAAAACTACAGGGCTGGCTGCTGAAATGATCTAGTTTGATCATTCTAGGTGCTGTCTTGTGGCAGGGACAAGGCAAGGTTGCAGTTGTGTGGTGGCTGCCTGTCACAGGTAGGCGAAAGGTGTCCGCAATAAGGAAGCTTTGACCATTATCCTTCATATCTTCGGGGTCTAAGTGTGCAAAAAAATTTTACAATGAATTCAATTTTTGTTTTATTACCCCTTCTACTCTTCCAACATTTGCACTGATGCTGTGACTCTGTCATGGCTCCCTCTTTTCCAGTGCAAACTCTCATAACACTTTGATGGCGTTTGTAGCTGTAGAATGCTGTGTCCAGACCTTTGGTTATGCCCCTCTGCATGATGCACTGGTGGCCTTTAGTCTTGTCCAGTTTGACTCTGATTGGCTCATATCACAGGAGGACTGAAAAAGGAGTAACCTGGAGAAAGGGGCGAGATGACTGTTAGGTGGAGAGAAGGAGTGCTGGGGTGTTTGGATATTTTGCAAAACTGGAGACATCTGTAGTTGGCTCTCCAGAGAGCAGCAGGCAAGGTTGGAGAAGACAGAATTGCAGCTCACCTGGACCTGACTGGGGCAGCCGGACCTTCTGTTTTGGAGGCAGGCTGGTTATATAACGCCTCTCTCTGCGCCCTGCTTGTCCTCACTACCTCATGTTTTTCTGCATTTGTGACTGTGTATGCGGCTCAAGAGGAAGAGCAAAGCTGCTAGGTTTCTAAGTAATTATTTCAGTATAGATGGCCAGCAGGATAACCCAGACTCCACGGCAATGATTTTATCTTAAACCATCCACTTTAACCACTCGCATTGGCAGGGCAAGTGTTGCCAAAGTTTGGTTTACTTGTGCGGTGCTTAGACACACTTCATATGGTGCTTTGTTTTGAAGAAAGAAAAAAAAAAAAAGACCTCAAAGTGATTTTATGGAAGTGTTTATAGGAAGTTTGGTCCTCAAGGGCTAAGGCAAAAATATTCCTACTCAGTTGGAAGCGTTTGTATCCAAATGTGCTTTTTAAGACAATATCCTGACTTAGAGCTGGCGTGCCATGGAATGGTTCTGGTCTTTTCACAGATACAGTATGTAATTCAGACATGTTGCTGTTTTTGGCCATCACGCTGCCGTGATTTAGGTGGGACAGGGATCAGGGATTAAAACGGCTCTGCCCAGGAGGAAAGTGGACAAGTCTGACAGCAGCGAAATGTAAGACGTTGCTGCATCCGGAAAATTTATGGTTAAGACGAAGGAAGTCTGGGAAGCAGACAGCTCTGTCCTTTATTAATTTTTTGGCCTATGCAACATGTTCTGCTTTAGAAGACAGACCTCTGACCTCTGAGAGGATCTGTCTTCAAGCGCCGTAGTCTTTTTCTTCATATAAAATGATGATATTCCACTGGTGGTTTGCTAAAAGAAAATAGTAAAGTGACAGGGGGAAAATCCATGCTTTTGCAGCCAGATGTGGGGAAAATGTATATTCTTGTTTTTTTCTGACTTTTTTGGTCTCCTAAATACTTGATACCAGAATTGAGCATTACCAGTATTTCCCTGGAAACTGAGTGTGGGCAGCTTATAAACATTTTTTAAAGCCACGTGTTACATCTCCCTGCAAACTCTCCTGTGCTCTGCTTGCTCCATGGGATTTGGTGCACACGCTCACGCCCGGGCACGCTGCAGCTGTGGGCCCGGGTACATTTTCAGTCTTGGTGACTCGTAGTCTATTTGTTTTGTTGCCTCATTTAAATTGGGCTATCATAAATCACTCCATTTTTTAATCATTTGAGTAGCAAACACCCCAAAGCATTAAAGTTAAACAAAGTTGATGGGGATTTACTTTGGATGCCATTGTTTTAATATGACAAATGGCCGTGCATCAAGCTGCGTAGCACAGTTTATTTATGCAGACATAATTAGGCCTTTGAGATGAAATACACAGCGAGCCATTTGCCAGAACTCCAAAGTCTGCTTGACATGAGCCCTCCTCCCAGCTTACTCCTTTGCTGTGCTTGATGGGTTTAGAGCAAAATGGAAGCTGGGGGGATACCATGGGTTGGAGGAAATTGTAATTAGACCCGGGAAGGAAACTCTCTGATATTCTGAAAGGAACACTTCTATGTCCTTGATGTTTTTCCAATGAGTTCCAGTAGCAGAGACTTGAAGTCAGGGGGGAAAAAATGAGTGTTTTTGGTATCTGACGTCAGAAAAAGAGGTAGTTTCCCAACGTGGTGAAGAGAGCTGGAGACTCTTACTCCCAGGAACACTGAACCCCAAAGTGCAGGTGGTAGGAGCTGTGGAATGTTCTTTCCCAGAGCTCTTGGGGAACACCACTTGAACTTATACCCATTTCCAGAACCATGTTGGGTACCCATGTCTCTATGTGTATGCTGTAGGATGTGAGATGGAGTTGCTGATTCATGACTGGATAGATAGGACTTCTTGGTTATAATTACTTACATTTTAATAGCTAGATTATGGAACTTAGTTGGTGTAGCAGGTGCCTTTTGGGAAGGAGCCTGCAAGGAATTCTTGCTGTTCATTTCAGCTTCTTGCTCTTGTTTATGTACACCAGCTCTACTCTCTCTCACTCATCTCAGGGGTTTAGGGCAGTATCAGCAAAGGCAGGAAGAGAGATTTGTTTCCACAAATTAGATTCCACTTATGACAATGATGATATCTCTTGCTGGACATGAATTGTCAGCAAGACATTTCATGGTTAAAAGTCTGAAAGATGGGATTGAGACTCCCAGAAGTTTGACAAGCAACCCAGCCCACCCTCAACACTTGCTTTCTTTTATTCCTTTTCACCCGGGAAAGTCCTGGGAAAATTCATCAGTTGATATGGGGGAAAAAAAATCAAGGTGTTGAGAAAAAAAATTCCTATTTCTAATCTTATAAACTGTAAGTTAAAGGGTAAGAGATCTCATCTCTGTAGCATCATTGAGAGGAAGAAAGGGAAAAAACTACGTATTTGGGGTTTAAAAAAAAAGGACGTAGACAATATAGACAATAGTACTTTCAAGGAGACAGTTTCTTCTTAGTTATAAGAGTAGTTTTCAAGGTTAAGTCTTTAAATCCAGTGTTAACTTTTAACTGATGCCTGGGAAGACCTGTGAAAATAAAGCAAAGGATTTTGATACCACAAAAGAAGTTTTAGAAGAATGATAGCCGAAGGGTTTTCTTGGATAACCTGTTACTCTGAGGCTACTTAAGAACAGCCTGAATCCAGGGCTCACTGGACAGGCTTTTGTTATTAACCTGTATTATCTTCAAGTTCCTGGAGGTAGAACCTCCTAAGGTGCTCACCCCAGCTGCTGGCTGCCTGCATCCCACTGAGCCAAGTGTCTGGAAGGCTCACTGGTTGCTTTGCAGACAAGCGCCATAGCCTTTGAGCACGTTAAACCAACCTTGCTGGGGAGAATCTTCTCAAGCCTTCCGGTACTCCCTGCAGAAAACGTGCCCTTCAGATGGCCTGGCAGTCCAGGAGCTCAGTCCTGGTCCTGTGCCTACTGTGTGTGATGTGGGCCAGGTCCCTTTTAACTTTTCTTTGCTTCAGTTTTCTCTTTTGCAAAAGAGGAATGCCAATCTTATCTGACTTTGATAAGGATGGAATAAAGCGAAGTCATGTAAATTGTAAATTGCACAGTATGTTGCTTGTCACACACAGTAGGCTCTCTGCAAATGTCTCTTCCTTTGCCTGTTCACAGGAAATCTAGCGAATCAGGTTCTTTTTAGCTAAGCAAGAGAGAATCAGAAAATCCAGTGTTCTGAATCTAAGCAATTCCTGTTTATAAAAATAGGATCTGAACCGACTGGCAACTGGCCTCACTCCCTCTTCTCTCTGCTCTTTATCTCTTTCGCCACAGCACTCAACCCCAAACCATGTCTTGAAGAATCAGGAAATTCTCACGCCTGGGAAATAACTAATTTCTTAATACATGCACACATGTTTTTGGATTAGCACTGAGGATCTTTTTTTGTTATGAGTTTACTTAAATTCACTCATTTACTTAAATTTTTTTCTTTTTTTAGAACAGTAATGTACAAGTGTGTACTTGTATTAGAAGATTACTGTATTAGAAGATTGAAGATGTATCTCAGCCAAATGACAGTCGATAAACAGTTACTAATTCTCCCAGGAGAGGGTCTGAGAAGATGATACAGATGTGATTCCACTTGTGCTTCTTTACCCTTAGTAGCATAGTGTTCATAGCTACTACACTCCATTCATTCTGTTAGTCATTGTCCTAAAGGGTGTCATCTGTGCCTCTTACATTGAAAGAAAGGTTATTTGTGTTAACCATGTTTCCTGCATGCTAGGTCTTGTCCTATGCACTTGGTGTTGATTGTGTCTCTTACTCCAAGAATCATCCCTGCGAAGGTAATTTAATTATTTCCATTTGCTCCATCAAAACCTGAAAAGTCTTGAGAGGTTGTATTTATCATGGAACCGCAGTGCCTTGTACTCGTAAGTTTTAATATCTCTCTTTCTCAGTAGGTTGAGTAAAGCCATGCAGGTCAAAGATTGTGTCTGATACATACATATCCTCAGGTTTTCATGAATGCTTTAGTGAAGGAATGGTGATGCTGGAAATGGAAACTTTATTGCTAGTGTTTACCTCTGGGTTGACTTAAGATTGTACGTCAGCTTTGTCCCCTGATAGAAGGTGTCCTCAAGCATGTTGTTAACCTTTCTGTGCCTCAAGTATTTTGAAGACAAGACACACACCATAACAGTATCTTTTCTGTTAAGTGGTTTGAGGACTAAATGATATTAATACCTTCAAAGCGCTTTGAACTATGCTGTGCATTGAGCAATCAGCATAAAAATACTAGTGTTGCTATTCCCGGTTTGAGCTTGTTTTATTCTATGGTGCTCTTTTTATTCTTCCTCTCTTTTTCAAAAAACATATATTTTTTAATAAAGATTGTGTACATGCTGCTGATGGGAATGTAGATTGCTCCAGCCCCCCTGTGGAAAACAGTATAAAGTGTTTTGAAAAGATTAAAATGCATCTGTCATGTGAGTTAGCAATTCCTAGGTATCTACCTGAAGAATACAAAAACTCTTTGGCCAGGGATGCATGGAACTCCTGTGTTCATTGCAGCACTATTTGCAATAGCCAGTCTAGAGAAATAACCCCAAACACCTAAGTAGGTCAAGAAGATGTAGATATACACAAAGGAATACTATTCCAACTGCAAAAAGTGATAAACTCTTACCATTTGTAACAACATTTATGGAACTGGAGCCATTATGTGTTAAGTGAAACACATGTCTCTTTTGGAATGAAAAACAAATACTGGGTAATAGGTGGAATATAGAGAAATAAAACACAAAGGATCAGAAAAAGCTAAACCAGTTACAAACCCTAGAAATTTGACTGTAAAACTGTAGCTACCAGAAGGGGAGCAGAGAGGAGAAGGTGGGGAGTAAGCCATTGTTCTGTGGGGGTGGGTTGTGGGTGCTGGTGGTAAGTGTGGTATGGTAATAGCACCTGAATGGGGACGTTACCTTGAAATCACAATATTGTAAATCAGTGTTACCTCAAGTTTTAAACATCTGTATCTGTATGTGTGTATGTACATGCACACACATATTTATATATTTATACACACTCCGAATTATACATATTGACCTCTGATCCCACAATCAGAATGAAAATGTGTAGCTGCGCTGTGTGGTGCTTGACAGTCATGTACACAGCGAAATGACTACTGTAGTCAAGCTGATTAACTTACTCCCTCATCTGTTTACCACTTCCTATGTGTGATGAGTATACCTGAAATCTCCTCTCTCACCAAATGTCTAATGTTTGATACAGCGTTAAGTAGAGTCATTGTGCCTGTACATCTGCATCCTTGAAACCATACTTAAAAATGTATGATGTAATGTTTAATGTAATACTTGATGTCCTACTTAAAAATGTTTCTGTAGAGAACAAAGCTTTCTCTCTTCTTCATGCCAAGTTCCTGCACTGTCGTCTTTGCAGCATGAATCAACATGGGGAAGCCTCTCAGCCTTCCCAACTGAGAATTCTTGCTGCCTCAACCTGCGCATAAGCAGGAAAAAGCAAATTCCCCTAACTGTGAATTAGGTGGGTTTTTGTTAGTTTCTTCTTCCTGGCTTAGAGGGAGTTTTCACATCCTGACTATTCTAATAAGTACCTTCCAATGGTTCTCCTTGCTTCATTTTTCCCAGGAGCAGGTATATCACCCCCACACCTCCAGGGGAACACTCCCCTAGTGTGCTGACATTTCAGAGAGCTTTAAATGTCTGTAAATGCTTTGGTGATTTGACCTGAGTGGTTAGCGTGGATATAGAGAAATGTGCCAACTCAAGACAGCCTTCAACTATGATTTCAGACATGGCAGGTTATGGTTATACACGTGTGTTGTGTACAGGCCCTGCCTTTCACTTAACATTATTCAGAAATTTCAACTACTTGTTGAAATTGTTCTTTCTTAGACATTAGGTTTTTGTTTTTCTATTTTGAAAGCCCATAAATATCTTTACCTGAAGGTTTGATAGTCTTACAGCTTACCTGTAACAAATGTGATCTAGAAAACTATTTTCTAATGAATGGAATATTTTGTTTATGTCATATTCCTCTAGTCTACCAAGTGTACAGTGTACCCATAGTCAGCTTGACCATTAAGGGCCTTGTAAAGAGATAGGACACACAGATATGGATTACACACTTTATGTTTTGGGGAGAAGATGCAGTTTGCAGTATCTAGCCTGAGACAACTAACTATGCAGGTCAAAAGAGAATAGTGATTTGATTGAACAGTGTTGATCACTTTTGTCCTAATCTCCTTTTTCTTAGAAAACAAAGTATTCTTGCTGTTATCGGTTATGCATTGACCCCATTTAAGGAGACAGTAGTAGCATCTGATACAGTAATGTGCGTTTCACCTATAACAGAAATCACCACCTGTGATAGGACTACTTGTCTTTTTTTTTTTTTTTTTAAAAGAGAATCTGACTCTAACCTTAGAAAAGAGAAACAAAACTCTTCTGGTAGGTAGTTTATTACACAACCTGAAAAACAAAAGACAAAAGAATAAAATGCAACCAAAATGACCGTTTTTCATTTAACGTCACAATTAGCATTGTAAATACAACCCAGGACTTCAGGGCTGTCACTTAGGGGTGACATTTTTGATAAATTGGGCCTTGATATTTACAAAATCTATTAAAACACAACCAATAATATGTTTGTTTATATGTTGACAAGATGATATACACCCTGAAGGTCAAGGGTGATGTGAACTGTTACGGTGTCTTGTCAGAGTAGCTGGAAAGTTGGGGGCGCTATTGAAAGAGTTTTGGAATAATGGCCTCCCCATCAGTGTGTTAGTACATGCGAGGATCATCTTGAAAAAGTGCAGTTGATTTGAAACAAAAATCTGTGATGCTTATCAATAAAAAAAAAGAGTTTTCCTTCTGTAGCATGTTAAAAAATTGGCAGTACAATTGGAAAAACAAATGGTGAAATTAAACAGAAAAGCATTGATTTAACTTCTTGGGTGGTTTATCAAATGCCACGACAAACTTTTCATTCTGTCTTGTCATTTATTGTCTTCTTTTAATTAGAGCCGTTCAGGAGCCCCCTACAAACGATTGAGTTACTTCTGTATAGATAATTCCAACAACTTTTACCTTTTACCAGGTATCTTTGTCAGCCAAGTTCTTTTCCCCATGTAAAAATTCAAAATATATCTTGAAAAAGAAATGTGGAATTTATATAATATTTTACCCAGCATGATTTTACCATTGATTTGGATGCCTTTTTTTCTCAAGTTGGATGAGAGCTTTAATTATTGGAGACTTTAACATAACACCAAAAAGAAGGTGAGTACTATCAGAAGGTTACATTTTCTAGTAGAGGTCTGTATTACTTCAAACTAACATTCTAGAGGAAATGGAGTAAACATCATATGTATTAATATTGAGCTAATAGAGTCGGTTTACTTCCATGAAGTTAATAGTTTGTTTACAAAATGGGAATTGGTGTCAGCTCATAGATTTAGCTGGTGTTTCCCCCGTCTATGTAGAGAGCATTTTAATTTCTATGTATGTTCAACTGTAGTGCGTTCAGAAAGCTCATTTGCGGGCATGTTTGGCTTCATTTCTGAAAGTAACTCAACCCCTGTTCTCTTTCAGTAATTAAGAATCTGTTGAGGCTGTGCACAGTGGCTCGTGCCTTGTAAGCTTCAGCCTATGAAGTGGCCAGGACCAGGGATTGTGATTCAAGTCCTGCCTTGGTGCCCGTAGCGAGACCTAGTTCCAAAAAATACCTGGGCATGGTGGCATGCGCCTGTAATCCCAGCTACCTGGGAAGCTGAGGCTGGGGATTGCTTGAGTCTGGGGTACTCCGGGCAACGAGAGCCTGCAGTTCCACGAGCAAAAATAGCGAGACCTAGTCTCAAAAAAAAAAAAAAAAAAGATCTGTTGAATACAAATCTCTGCAGTGGTCTTGATTGAAAAGGTCACGGTCATCCCAGAGCTAGCTGTTGTTAGAGGGACTGCCTGGACTGAGAACCTGAGTGAAGCACAAGATAGGAAGGTATGCAAAATAAAATAAATAAAATTATACAGAACCACCAAACCTCCCTTTGCCTAAGACATGGATGGTACAGTTCTGTCTCCTGGAGCTGTTAGTGGAGAGTCTTTAGGACCATGTATGTATAGGGTGGTGAGACTCAGGCTAAGGCTATTCAGGAAAAGACCAGAACAGAGGGTATGGTATGGTGGGGCTCAGGCGTGAGTGAACGCAAGGGTCTTTCCCCCCGAACTGACTCCATTCTGTGTACACATGAACCCCACAGCTCTGCTTCATGTCAGAACCTGAGCATTTCATGAAACTCGGGGGAATGTTCAGTCAGGATTGCTAGAGAGGGGATGTTGGCTCTGTAGCCTAACCCCACAGCACCCTCAGATCCCTAGCCTAGAGCCCCAGGACCAATATCTTAGCCACTAAACTTTACTAAAGCTCATTCATCACCCCTGACTGCTTTGAAATAAAACAAATGATTTAAGAATTAAACTTTCTGTATCCCATTATCAAACTCATTAAGTCATCTTAAACTGCTGCATTTTGGATGAATTTCTAAATTCCTGAGAATCTATTCATGCACATTTAGCCGCCCCCCTCCCCAGCACACATTTATCCACGTTACACAAATATTAAAATAACCAGACCGATCCATTTGGACGGCAGACATCCACGTAATTGTTTTAGACTTTCATGAGTTTGTTTTGTTAACTGTCACATTGCCTTGGGATATTTTTTAAAAATTTTATTGCTTTTTCACTCTCACTAAGTAAAGGAAATTAAAGTATTAAAATTATATTTGCAGATGGCCTAAAATCCTACCCTAAAAACGAAACTTTCTTTTAGGCCAAGTCTTACATTTCTGCTGGGTGTGAGTGGCTTTGCAGAGGTCTGTGAGATGAGAGTGATTAGGTTTCTGGTGAGACTCTGGGGGAAGATTTCAGTGAAAAGCTAGACTTTCAGCTCCATCTTCCTCTGAAGCGAGACCTTAAACTCCTTTTGGAAGTTGTTCCGTTTACAAGTTTTAAGACTCTGTTACGGGACCGTGACGCTGAATATACTCCTTGGCTAGCTGTGTGTTGTAACATGAGCTACAGTTTCTATTCTCTTTTATTTCTGCACTCAACAATTTTAATATGTTTATAGGGTTCACATTGGCCGAGAATGGCCTTTTAGATAGATGATATTAATCATCCAGTACTGCAGACTATTTAATGAAGTCTATACCCTAAAGGCCAACATGTTTCTAATTGTTAGTGTTTTCTGTTCTTCTGTAGAAAGAATGAAAACTTAAAAAGAAAAATAACCAAATTTGAAACTCTGAATAGCCAGTAACTTTAAGAGATTACAAATATTTTAGTGCACTTTACTGTATTTTGAAACCTTTTTTGCCTTGGTTTTTCTTTTGAATTTTCACCTTTTTGGGAAAAGAGCCTGATCATGGATTATTATTTCCATTGTTGCTTCCTTCCTCCCTCCTCTATAGTTCCTTAGTGCTGTTAAAAGGTTTGATACTGTGGATCTAATTTATGCTAAAGAAGACATTCTTTCCAGTTCTCTTACCATTTTCCAGTTGGCATTCAGTTTCCATGTTATTTTTCAGTTCTCTGTCTTTCCAGGGGTCTCTCCAAAGATGTGCTAGCAAAGATGCAGGGGACCTCAGCAGCCGAGAGGCACGCCAAATTCATAGTGCAAAGTGGTGTAGGTTCCATCCTTTCTTCACCAATGCTATCATCTTAGATAAGTTAGTGTACTTGGTGCCTCAATTTTCTGTCTGTGATTATTGAGTCATGGTGATAATTAAGAGACATAGGTGCCTCCTTGTACAAGGTAAGCCCTGGGGCCTTGGTCTCAGTTCGCTAGGGATTTGCATGCAGGGTAGATGGATGAGCACGCAGGCCCCCGAAGTTGGGAGTCCAGAAACCCAAGACTGCCTTTAGGTTCAGCTCTAGTTTAGTTGCTGGGCAGGCTGCTCCTCAGGGTACTAGGAGCATCAGATTTTAGAATCTGGAGGAGACCTTTGAGGTTCCTCTGACGGGTTCCTTACAGAGGAGCAAACCAGAAGGTGCACAGCGTTGGCACAACCCACCTGTGTCGTGCGTGCTGGAGCAGAGCTGACAACAAAGTGTTCTGCTTACTTCTGAAGCCAGCCCCTCCCCAAGTGGGTGTGTCCTTACATCGATGTCTGCTTCGATGATATACAGAACAATGTTTTTTTTATTTTATTATTATTATTATTATTATTATTTTGAGGCTAGGTGTCGCCATTTTTGCCTGTGGAACTGCAAGCTCACGCTGCCCGGGGTACCACAGACTCAGGCAATTCCCAGCCTCAGCTTCCCAGGTAGCTGGGATTACAGGCGCATGCCACCACACCCAACTATTTTTTTGGGACTGGGTCTTGCTACGTGCCCCCCTGGGGACTCAAACCATGATCCCTGGCCCTGGCTATGGCTTCCTAGGCTGCCGTTTACAGGCATGTGCCACCATGCCCAACCAGAAAAATGTTTTTAATAGGTCTGGCAGACAAATATTTTATTAATATCACTGTTTATAGTGAGACTAAGCCAAGTGAACAAACTGGGGTAAACTTAGTTTAACGAGAATGTGAGCAACATGAAGAAGGCACAGGTGGTATCACGAGGGTCAGAATCCTTCCTGCCAATGCCAAGTTCTGAGAAATCCTGCCAGTCCATGTTCACCAAAAGAGCCCCGCATTTCTGTGATAACCCATGTGGCTTTCTGTAATTAAGGATTTTTAAATCCATGGTTCTATGTCCAAAGATAAGAAACTTAGACCTGAGGAGCTTTCCTTAATTTTTTTTTTCCTTTAGTAAAAGCTTGAATGAGTATTGGTTAAGCATCTGGCGGACTGTTCTGGAATCCTGGGTGCAAAAAGAAACAGTAGTTGCTGGTCAGCATAGCAAAGGAGGGAAGTGTGAACTGCACTTTGAAAGGAAAAGGCAGATAGGAAAACCACACTGTCAGGAAGGGTCCTGATAGGGGTTATCTTATCATGTGCATATGAGCATTCACCCCTTCACTTTCAGCAAAAGTTCTTAAGTGCCTGTGTCTCCTCTGTTTATCTGTATGTCCACACAGGTAAAACCTGTTTCACAGAGTAGCTATATTTTTGAAGGGGCATAACACTTTGCATTTGTTTTTCTTTCCTTCCTTTTTTTTTTTTTTTTTTTTTTGAGTTCTACTTGAGGGTGTTTTTTTTAAGGATGTGTCAGGCAAAAGCTTCCCATTATCTCATTTGTAAATTCTGCTTTTTTATATCACATTTGCTTAAATCAAAGCATACAAAAGTAATCAGAGACTCTCCAAGATTGAGTCAACTAGGTAATAAGCAGCGCTTGGTTTTGCTTCAGTCGTTTGTTAGTTGTTTCTGAAAATGTGGAGGGGCACCACTGTAAATTCCTCAGGCCTTGTGAAGAGGAGCCCCCTAACCCTTACAGAACTGCCCTGTGACCCATACAAGGATGAATTTTTAAAAGTCTGAACATCCTAATATTATATATGTAATTTTTTAACTTGATAGCAAAGAGAAGTTTTATGCTCTCTCAAGATGAAGATCCAGCCTGGCACAAAGGAGCTTTAAAATTATAATACAGAATCTCCTGGTGAGTTCTAAGTGGGTCAGCCAACTGATTACTTCATGTGGGCAATTCAGAAGGTACATAGCTCATGCTTTGCAGATGTTTAGTGAAAGGTAGGACCCTCAAAATTAGGTTATTCAACTAGCACCCATGTTTTAGGAAATAATGTTTGTGTGTGTATGTGTGTGTGTATGTGTGTGATGTCCTGATAAGATCGTAAGAGAGAGGCTGTGGCTAGTGTGGGCCCAAGGGCCTGTGTCTGCTACCCAGGCAGTCTCAGGAGAGTTACCTCCTCTCTCTGTCAGGCATTGAACCCGCCATACTTGGAACCTGGCTTTCCTGAGTGAGTGGCTGGTAATGGATTCCGGCAACTTCTTTCTTCCTGTGGTGGTGTCACTGCTTGTGCTGTTTTGATTCCATTGACTGATCCAGCCAATTCCTAGAATGTAAGGCTTTGGGGATTTTATGTTTATTATGGGCCCACAGTTGAAGTGAAAGAAAGGAGAGGTTCTGCAGCCAATATGAGTTGTATTGAGAGAGAGAGAGTGAAGAATGCCAGTTGGACTGGGTGATGGGGAGGGGTACCTGGAAAGGGAAGGGAAGAAGGTGGAGAGGATACTGAGATAGCCTCTCATATGTGTGTATGTAATTTTTAATTTGTTTGTTGACATAGTTGTAGCCCTTATTTAAATCCACAATAGACCCTACATGTGGCTTTTTTTTTTAATTAAAGGAACAGTGTAATTGATTCAGTTTATATTGAAGTAGTCAAAAAATATTCTAAGCACGATCACAAACTCATAGATTTTCTAAGTGACATCATAATTTTCAGATCATAATTATATCATAGTGACTGTGGCTTATGGAAAAAACAAGTTAAGTTCTAAGATATAATAATATCTTTAATCTGAAATTATATGTGTTTGGCCAAATCGATGGGCTGTATTTTCTTTCACAAAACATTTGGTCCCAATTGTAGTTTTCTTTCTTCAAAAAAAAAAAAAAGGTCAGAAAAAGTTCAAAATGACATGATGGAATATATATTTGTTTGGAAAATGATCTGGTTATTGCCATGGCAGCTATATTAAATTTTAAAGTTATGTGATATAGTTTTTATATTAATACCATCTTTGAAATGTATTTACATGATGTAACAGCTCTGATGGTCACACTATATTCTTGAAAGCAAAACTGCAAACTAGCCAAGCTTTATGCAGATTCTTAGGGGGACACAATTAGTTTACTTTAAAATAAAATCATTTGTTGGCTTTTACGTGTGCCATTTAGAATTTAACATGGGTCTCACGTATTGCCCCCAAAACACAGAGGTAGTTGATAGAAAAACACTTTTTTTGCCTAATATAAATTGGCATGTATCTTGGTAAGACTATATCATTGTGCTTTCTAATGAAAACAAGGTCTAAGGAATAGACTTTGTGAATGAGAAGGACTCTCTGTATTCAGCCTTCTCTTTCATGCCTGGAATCATTATGTGTATTTTCTCTTGGCTGGAACTTGCCTTCATGAATGACTTGCAGGTTAAGAGAAGGCCAGTTGTCAATAATGAATTGTAATCAGGTATTGCTGTTTGTAAAGGAGTGTATAGCTAATCCTTCTATTAAACATGTCCTTCCTTAAAAGTTGAACCTCAACGTCTAAGTTTAAAAATTTTTTTGAACGAAATCACTTAGGATTTTTAGGATTAGTTCTGATAGTTCTTAGAAGGGTAGTTAAAAAATTTTATTGACATAGAGAAAAAGTATAAATTTTATAAAGTTTCTCATGATTCCAATTCCTAAACCTGGGTTTGAGTGATTATATCCCATGCTCAAGAGTTGTTCTGCAAAATGCATCCATCAGTTTATATTTCCCTCCTTACAATGATTGCTGTCACTTAAAAAAAAAAAAAAGAAATATGGGTGATTCAATCAGATTAAACAGATGATTTGGAACTTTATTTTCTAGTTTGAATATACCGCAATTGATATTTTAAATAGGACAGTGTACCTTGGCATTTATATTTTTAATTATGAACAGTTATAGGGAGGTTTTACAGAATTTGTTATCATTTGGTGCTTTCAGTACTGAAGATACTAGGTGTCAGTTAACTAAAGGAAAATAAATCTTTGTTTTTTTCTAGAATTGTCTTTTGTAGTTATGTCTCTGGCACTGTTCCCAGCTCTTTATGTGCCTTATTTCCTGTATTTCTTTGCATTCCCTCTAGTGTCATTATTCTCTAACTACGCACAAGAAAATGAACTTGACAAAATTAAGACTGCCTGAAATCACAGCTGAGGTTTGATTCCTACTTAGCTGACTTCCACTTAACATATAACATTTGAGGATCAAAAGCTCCCTGTCATTTTTATTCTGAATTTAGCTTTTCAGAAGTATTGAAGTTGAAGGGAATTTATTTTGGAAAAGAAGACTCAAACCCACCAGTAAAAAGCAATGATATGTTGCTGTTTGTTGACTGCTTGCTTATGTGTCTCTTATGTGGACCATCTCATCTCATTCTCACAGAAACCCTTTAAAGCACATCAGCATCTTCCGCACCTTAAAATCGAGATGAGTATTGTGCCGGGAATGACAAAGCTCATAACAGTTGCATCTGGGTCAGATCCAGGTGTTCTGATGTGGCTCTATTACCATGCTTGCTTTTCATGTAAATCTAGGTGTATCCACTATGTGTATGTACAGGTCAAACTCACTTTCAATTACATGGAGTTTTAAAAATATAACAGAGTTTATACGCTACAGCTTAGTAGGTACATATTACAATTCAGAGTTCTACAAAAGCATGTGATTTACTATTAATTTATTCTGCTCCCATTATTGGGCACTGGAGTAATTGTTTTGTAATTCTCAGCATGGTTATATTATGGCTTTTACCTTATCAGGTTCAGTGTGCAAGTACTTACATCTCACTGTGATACAGTTTATCTGGTTATCATTTCATTGGGTCATAGGAAGACCCTGCAGATTATGTAGTTCCATTTCCGTACTTTATATCTGAGGGTATGAGGAGTCAAGTGAAGGGTCATATTCATGTCACAAAGGTCGTGTTTCCTGGTTCATGTAACACTGTCCTGTCTAATGTGTGGAATTTGGCAGTAGGTGTGCTGGTGTCTGCATGTGTGCGTAAGCACACACACCCTCTTGAGAATCTACTGAAAACTTTGAAGCTTCTTAGAAGATAATGACTATGCACAGATACCATTTTCTTGAGCTCTTAGGGTGCTTGTAGCCTGAGTCTTTTCTGTAGATCCCCCTGTTTTGAGAACTCATTCTAGCCTCTTGTCTCAGCCCACACAGGCACCCTGTGGAAGAAGGAAATTCTCAATATTGTCTAAAAATTAGGAAGCATTTTTAGGAAAAAATTAATTAGCAGCTTTTCTTGGACTGTTGACCTTACTCACTTCTCTGCTACAAGGATTTGCACACCTCATGTTCCAGACATTTTAGTTTATGCTATTGTAGGATTTCAGGGCAGTTGAGCCTCACAGACTGGACAGCTTCTCTAGGACCAAGGGCTGTCTCTTTTTGGGGAAAGTGCCCTGGCCAGTCCCGTTGCATACTAGCTAGCCTCTGTCCCAGCTGTACGCAAGGAACTTTATTCATAGGCCCAAAACAGGGCTGCCTGGAGATCTGGGCCACTTTCATTCTTCAGGACTCCTGATATACCAAGAAATGAAATGATTTTTTTTTTTTTTAAATGCCGTAGTAGGGTTACCAAAGCAGCGTAACACATTAGATATTTACCTTTAATAACTAATGCTTTTAATACTAGAAGCCTGTAATTGTGTCATTTATAAGTTAATTGCAGGATTTATAAAATTGTTCATTTATGCCTCACTGCACCCAGTGGGGTCTCATGTAAGGACCCAGGGTTGTTGTTCAGAGAAGGCCTCCTTTGAGTCCTGTCAACCTCTCTGCGTGTGTGCCTAACCTCACTTGGAAACTACTTCAAAGCTTTAGATTTAGAAGGCCAGGTGGCCTGCTGGCACCCCTTGGGGAGGATCCATAGAAAATCCTTGTGCAGGAGCCGCTGGGGTGGCCCCAGTCACCAGCATCCCCTGGCTCTCCCTAGTTTCCTCTCCAGAAGCCCCAGCTCCTGCCCTGGAGCTGTAGCAGCTCTTGCCCTGGGTCTTGCTGAGGCTGGACTGTGGGTGTCCTGGTGGGGGTGCATGGGTGACACGCAGCTGTAGAGGTGTAAACCTGTACCTGAGTCTCAGTGTTGTAAACCATTGTTACCTACAAGAAAAAAAAAAGAAAGAAAAATTTAAAAAAAAAAAAAAAAAGAGCAGGAGGATCATCAGGATACTTAACACTGACCATGCTTCTTTAAATTCCTTTCAAAGTACACACCTCCTTTCAAGCCTTCTGTGAAGAGAAAGCTCAAAATGCAGATATTCTCCCAGCAGTAGCTAGGTTCACAGCTAAGTGTGACACTTAACTGCTTGATTCTGGGAAGGTTAGCCCAAGGCCAGAGGAGAGGGAGTTCAGAGGAGAGAGAGGTGCAGGGAGTACAAAGAGTCACCTCAGGGACATTCTAGAGCTTGGGCTGGCTTGGGAGGAGGGCAGGGAGTTTGCAGAGAGGCAGGTATGTGCCAGGCTCTGCACAGCCTCTGGCCTTGCCTTCCACTGGTCTCCATCTTGCTGATCTGAAGGAACCCCCAACTCTGCAGAAACTGATAGGCATTTGAGCAGGAATTTAAATCTTGTTTTCTTTTTTTTTTTTTAAGGTAAATGAATGGGGTGATGAATATGATAATCAACTAGATGGGGGGTTGTAAATCCTTTCACAATGCATTCCAGATTATGTATCTATATATACATGTGCACACATTATATAAAATTACTTTAACTAGCTCATAAATTTGTCATTTATACCTTAGCAAAGGTGACATTAAAAAAAAAAAGAGAAAAACTAAGGGGGAAATATAATAATAAAATAAGTGTTCATTCTAGCCAATGAGGCAAAGCACAGTTTTTCAGATTTTACTCTCTCCCTTAAAATTTTCTCAGTTGGATATTGAATTCTGCTTTGATTGTGTTGGCCTGTTCAGAGAGCAGAGACATGGTTCTTGGGTACCTGGAAGATAACCTATGCTTTCATCTATGTCTTTTGACTTTTTGTCTCTCTGTCTGTCCATCCATCCCACTCACCCACTTACTCATTCATACGCCTAACTAACTTACCTACCTACCTACCCACCCGCCGATGCCTACTGAATCCAGGAACTCTAGTACACTAAGCTTTACATTAATCATCAGGGGTACCCTGGTGAGTGGGGTAAATTTTATCTTAGCCCTTGTTGAGCTTGTAATTTTAATTTGACATTTATTCAGATACAGCCTCTGCAATCCAGAATGTAGAACTAGCTTAACTCTTTGAGTCCTGATTTTATTTTTCTGACCTTTTTTTTTTTGGTTTTCTGATTTTGTTTTGTTTAGTTTGTTTGCCAAATTGCAATACCTTGCCGTTTTCACTCTCAGAACCTCCCTCTAGATGTGAAATATCTGAAGAGCAGATGGAAAAATCTATAGATCGCGGTGACTGCGAAAATGTCTTCTGATTTGTTAGCATGTATAGCCTATGAAAATGTAAATGGCTTGAAGGCAGAACTTGGGTCTCACGTTTTTCATAACCTGTGCAGTAGAGGACTCATGGAAGCTGCTTGTAAATGTTTGCTAAATTACCACTGTCTGGGAGGTCAGAGGTGTCCATTTAGGGCTCATTGTTAATTGTTAATGCAATCTCTTCTTCGTGCCTCATCTTCTGGATTTTTGTGGGGGAGAAGACCTGTGGCAAACTGGCGAGTTTGTTCAGTTTTCTCTATAACTCTAGTCCTCTGAACAGCTGTGCAGTTGTTCTGAAAAGTCCAAGTCTATCCCTTCCCAGCTCTCATGTCATTAGCTTATTTTCCCTTAAGCTGGGAGAATAGCTGCCTTGGTGGGGAGCAAGAGGTGGGGAATGAGGGGAGGGTCCTTGCTGGACCATGCCTGGTCTAGGTCTGTGAGGGTCTTAGGCATTCTCTTTTTGGAGCACCTTTTTTCATCTGCGGGTTGGCTTCATGTCTGACATTGTCTCTCGATGGAGGCACGTTGGTGAGGATTTGGAGCTGAGAGTGTGCTAAGTCCTGTCACAACTTAAGGAATGACTCCAAAAATATTTAAGTTTGGAAAATGTTTTCTTGCTAAGTGATGGTCACTTTTCCCTGTAATAAAGTATGCCTGACAATCACACGCTATTGGTGTGGTTAGGAAAAGAATGTCGTAGACTTAAGAAAACACAATAATTTAAAGAGTGACACATTTCAGGGCAGAAATAAAGTTGTAGACTGCTCTGAAAAGCAGTAAAATCATAGGAAACCATTACTTCATTGGGACGGACATTGCGTGTCTTCAGAAAGTCTTACTAAAAAAAGCAGGTGAACCCGAGGGCATGTTGCTTGTGTGTCCGCACAGAGATGGGAGGAGGGAGACTCCTGGTTTTTTAGGGATGGTATCTTTGCAAACATTCTCTATTGGTAAGTGTTTAAGGCAGTTGTTGTCTCACATAACAGTTGGCCCCTAGGCTTGAATCCCAGTGACTCCTTGGAAGCCATCCTTTCATTTTACACCATACTGAAGTCTAAAATCAGTCATAGTTTTCACCAAGGTCTGTGCAGTATCATGGGTTAGAATTTGTAAGCTAAAATTTTCACCACCACAAAGGTGAATTAGCACCTTCGAAGATGAGTCCTCTGGAGAATTCAACTGTAAGCCTGTGTCAGAAACTTGAACACTCTGCAGTTCTCAGGCTGACAACCATTTTGTCTACTCTTGGACACAGAGTGTATATCTCACCTGTCCACTTTGGTGTTACTTGTACTTTTGGTATTTAATAAAATAGCGGTTCCCTTCCCACTTACTAAAAAATGAAGGCTTTGTTTTTCCAAGTAGAGGAAGAGAATGTGGATTTCATATTCCCCTGTGGTTTATTTCCCCATCTAGACCTTTTCTCACATGTAGCAAGTTGTTGGATTTTTTTTTTCAAAATGCACCTTTCACTTTCTTGCTGTTTCTGTTTGCTGCTGGGTGACAGGGGCGCTCTCAGGGGGATTCCCCCATGAGCAGCGTAGAAATCTAGCTCCCCTGACTCTGTGCACCCAGCAAAAATGAAAAAGAGGGAAACGCAAGAAAGGTGAGGAAGGAAAGGGAGTTGGAATCCTAGTGTGTATTTTATTCATCTCACTATAGGGAGAAGAGTGTGGTAAGAATGTCACTCACACTCTGTTTATAATACACAGAGTTTGCGGCCACAAGCTTTACCGAGTCCCCACTGGCACTTAATTAATAAGAGAAGATACAGGCTTTTTTGATGACTTAGATCTAAATGTTTATTCAAGCTTTCATCAGAGTTCTTCTGCATTTACGCAGTGTTCTCGCCACTGAACAAATGTCCATTTTTATGTGTGGACTCAGAACCTATGAAACACATTTCCGCAGGGCCCAAAGTGATTTCATTCGTGAATATATTTAGCAGAGGTCAGGGCTTCTTCTTTAAATGCTTTCATTGAAACTGAATTTTAGAAAGTGGATGGAAGCATTTTTTAAATGGATGTCAAAGAATCACAATTTGTGAAAAACATGAGGGCTGGTTTTTCAAAAGAAAAGGGAGGAAAGAAATGACTGTGTGGATATATTTCCCGGGTGTTCACAGCCCTACGGTCTGAGCAGTGTTTTCCTCATCTGTGTTAATGCTGTGTGGACCTGGGGCTGCTGGTCTGCTGTGGATACGATGCTGTGACGGAGGAGAGGGGAAGAGATAGGTTTACACCAGAGCTTGTGGATGGCACTGCGCCAGTGCCCTGAAAAATGGCAAACATGTCACAGCTAACAGCTGGAGGCAGAAATATTTCTCTTTAATTTGGATGGATAAAATTTTTTCACAGCGGGACACTCTCGCAAGAGCCTAACATCAAAGAGGGTGGGTCTCACCAGTCAGACATCAGCTGGCTCCAGGATGGAGCAAAATGAATGAACTGTCAGGACTTTTCCAGCACAGAGGCTTCTGCCAAGTGAAAAGTTAAAGGTTCAGTGGCTTGTTCAGACCGCAGACAAAATCCCGATCATGGAAAGCCTGATCCCCCGAAGTCTGCCTCTGATCAGCAGACAGCGGGATGTCTGAAGAAGACTCCAGATTGACGGCTGGCAGGCTTGGTATCGGTGACGGCCGCTGCGCTTGGAGGTAAGCGGCACTCACCCACAGCCTTGAAGCTGGGGGCTCCCAACTCTGTGCTGCCTTCCTCCATCACTCCCTGGCCCCTGCGTGCCTGGCACTTAGCAGCCCCCAGCCCACAGTGTGACCAAAGTACCTGCTTCCATTTCTTCTCTGAGGCCGGCTCGGCAATCACCGCCTCCGTGTTTTACGTTTATTGACACTCTTCAACTGTTTTTCTGATGACCATCTTTCAGTCTTGACTTCTATGTTAGTATTATCTGCAAACTCAACATAAACCCCTAATGATTTTCTAATATTTCTGGGACTTGATGAATGTGAATTGACAAAGTACAGTATACAACTTTCTATCAGCATTACTGAAAATACAGCAACGGTGTATATAGCCATCACTCATTTGTTTTATGGGGCATTTATTACTTCACCTTTGGAGCCTCAGCCTGAAATCTTGGCATCCGAAACCTTTCTGAAATATTCCAAAGCAAAACAAGAGGAAAGAGATTTCTTATAAGACATAGCAAAATAAGTCACTTCTCAGGGAGAGGAGAGAGAAATGAGCAAAGTGAAAAAGATACAGTATTTTGCCTCTAAGGAAAAAGTGGAAAAACTGAAACAGATAGATGGGGGCATCCTCGCGGCGCTTTGCTCTGATGAAGAACCTCTCCTGGTCAAATACACAGCTTCATTCGCACGTTCAGGCCGGTCTGCTTGCTGATATACCCGCCCAGCCTGACACATTGCCCACAGAAGCAGCCTGGTTTACAGAGTGGGGAGCGTGTCTTTGTCCACCACACGGCTGCTTGGTATACATTTTATTAGCAGATTAAGGAATTCTTACTCACTTGATAGTTGCTCTGGCTGTTGGGAATCTGTGATGTCACATTGGTATTCACTGTAAGCTCTTTGATAGCCCTCATTTGGAGACTTTTGGGGTGCTTTTCTTTTAAAAGCGCCCCCATAGAGCCATTTCTCCCCAATAGGGAAACTGGGATGTGATGAAAAAAAAGTGTCAGTGATTTCAGAGGTTGTGCAAACTGGATGGTAGTGAGGGTCCTGAAGCCACACTTAATAAAATGTTTGGAAGAGCTGTCTCCCCTAGGAGTGTGCTTACATGTGTGTTGGGTGCAAGTGTCATTCCACTGCCAATGCATTAAACAAGACAAGTTAGATTTCACATTTCAGATGTGCCTGCTGTCTAAAGAGTGCTTCTGTGGTGTTTCCTTGGTGGTATTCACATTCACCTTCATTTTTTGTTTCTGCTTTGTTGTTTGATAGACTTGTGGGGACTAAAGACGGGTTGGATGACTATCCTACTCCTTGCTCTCCCTTATGCTGTCCCTCATCTTCTTCTTGCTTGTGTAAAGTGCTTGTGGGTAATACAATTCAAAAGCAATTGGGATGCATCCCTTCCCTCAGCCACCTTGGAGTGTGGAAGCTGTAGCTGTCATGAGTTTGCATTTGTAGTCCTTGTTTTCTTGTGGCCTGTGCCTGGAGGCAGGCTTGTAGATGGTGCCAGGGCCGTTGTCATTTCATTACAGCCATGGCCTATGCATATCACTGATGTCTTTGGAGTGTTTACTGTAGGTCCAGTTCATGGCTTCTCCTAGCTTGTGTGCATTTCCTATCAGCCCTTTGATGTGGACTCTGAGCACCATTTTGCAAAGATCGTCTCAGCTGCCTCCAAATGTCAAGGAACTTCCCAAAGTGACATGCACCAAGGAGGAGCCATTTTGCAGGCTCAGACATTGTCACTGACACCTGCGTGCCCTTCATTCTATGCTGTTCCCCTCCTTCCACTCCTGGCTGGTGTGATGTTCTGGTGCATTTTCACTTAAGAGAGACTCTTCTAACCACATGCCATTAAAGGCAAAGCCTTTTATTTAACCACAGAAATCATTTTATTTCTTAACTTTCCACAATCAAAACAGTTTAGAATTATCTATGTGTGTGAATAGTTGTGGGGCTATTTATTTTCCAGAACCACAAAATATCACACCTCGGCTTCCCCATTCAGGAATCTCACAGTGAAACATTTTGGTCCACCTTGGGAAGCTAGGTATTTCTTAGCTAGGTTTCTCACATTGCTCATATACTTGATTAGTGAAATGCTAGTTTTCTGAGTTTTACCGAAAGTTGGGATTGTATAAAGACACTGTGGAGAATAGGTAAGGGAGATCGGAGACATCATCTTGTTTGTTCTTTCTTGGATTCTCCATGTGCTGTGAAGAGATTTAAAACAATGCTGGGTTCACAGGCCTGATATTGAGAACCCCAAGACACCCCCTTCTTGGAGCTTTTCTGTGGTAATTTATTTTAAATTACCTGAGGTAACATTGGTTCACCACACTGTTGTTTAGGTTTTAGGTGAACAGTTTTCTCACCTCAGCAGCTGCATATATCACACCACATTCACCACCAGATGTCTGTTTACCATCTACCACTAGGCAGTGACCCCTTCTACCTGTTCCAGCCCCTCCTATAACCAATATTCTGTTGTCAGAGTCAAGGAGGTGTTTTTGTTTTGCTTGCTGGAATTTTCTTTGCCTTTCTCCTTCTGACTGCTCTCATTTAGCATAATCCCTTCATGATCAATCCATATTGCCACAAATGGCAAAATCTCTTCTTTTTTATGGCTGAGTAATAATCTGTTGTGCATTTACTATGTCTCTTTAATCTGCTCATTTATTGTTGGGCACTTGGATTGTTTCCATATTTTAACTATTGTGAATGGTTCTGAAGTAAACAGGGGTGCTGAATATGTATTTCGTGTTATTGTTTTCATATTCTTTGGGTAAATACCCAGAAGTGGGGTTGTTGGAGCATATTGTAGATGTACTTTCAATATTTTTTTATGAACCTCCATATTGTTTTCTTTAGTAATTACATCAATTTACATTCCCTCTGTAGTAATTATAGATTACATTGCAATCATCATGTGTTATTCACCTTTGTATTTCATAGAATTGAGAGAAATTAGGTTCAAGGAGAATGCAATATCTCCTTTTAAAAGCCCTACCTGTTAATAGTTGAATAAAGTTTTAAATTGCATTTTGTGGTGACATCTTCTTAATCTTTGCGTGAACCCTAAGATCCTTAAGAAACTGTATAATTATTCTGAGATTTTAATAGTCCGCTTTGAGGTCCTCCTGCTTTCTGGGTCCCATGGTAGATGTTTGAACTTAAAATAGATTTTCTCTCAGCTACTTGGTGCAACTGAAGGAAACTGGAATTTCAGTGCCAATACAAATGCCGGTGTTCAGGCTTTGGCCCCGGGCATTGAAAGCAAGGAAAATCAGGAGAGGGGCCTAAAACATTGCACCTGAAAATCAACTGATTCCTCCAATCCCTCTTATATGAAATATTTAGGTCTGTTGTTCTTTTTCCTTCCACACCCGAATTCAGGAACCCAGGTTCTAAGAGGAACACATGAATGCTCAAGATGTAATCCCAGTTCCTTATGTTTAAAGCCTTTGGTTTTCTGCAGGGTATTGGCAGGATTCCATGACGTGAGGGCACCTCAGTGCACTCCCAGATGTGAAAGCGGAGGGAGGGAGACTGGAGGAGGAAGCCTGAAGACTGCCACTGACTGAGCAGTCTCACATTGTCACTGATTTTTGTTTATACACCTCATGTATAAACGGATCAGATTGGAATCAATGGTCTCTTCCAAATCCGATTTTCCTGGGCCCTTAATTTAGCCAACGAATTCTAGCAGAGGAATTGGTACCCAAAATCTTCATGGAGACCTGCTAACTGGAGAACTGCCTGCTGTGTCTGTGGTTCTCTTAACAGCATCACCCAGTTAAGTGGAGGTCCTTGGTGGTGTCTTAGGAGCTGCCGCTAAGAGCAGGGTGAGGGTAGCAGAACTGATGGGTTGCTTCCTGGTGCATCCTACCAGCTGAAAAGAACCTTTTCTTCACCTGTGTCTGTTGCAGAATTACATATTTCACTTTTTTTAATTAAAAGAAATTCTTTGCTAAACTTAAAAGATCTTTGAAAGCCTCTGCTGGTACAAATGGGAAAAGTCAAACTACAGATGATGGTTTTGGGGCAGTGTGGAGTGATGAAATGTTTCCAAACTAGCAATCCTTTGAACATTCCTTGAAAGTTCTTCCCAGCCTGATAGACTGATTTTCAGTGTAGCAGAAAATTCCTTTGCAAATGGGATTGTGGAATTAAATGCTTGCTGAAGCCAAGTAGGCAATACAACAGGGAGTAGTGGGGACTGAGGCGAAATGGAAAAATCACATAACAGAACCACTTTTTTTCCCCCACAGTCCAGTGAATTATTGCCAGAGATTTAAGACCCATCTTTTGAATTTTTTTCAGTAAAAACTAGAGATTAGGTAATACTTTCAATTTTTTAAAATACTGCATAGAAATAATAAACTGATCTGATTGCTTGAATTCAACCTGAGAGCCACAAAAGTTTCTAAATCTTGCTTTAGAGAAGCAGATTGCTTGAAACCACCAGTATGCACATTCCCATAATTTCTTGGTGTTATTTTAAAAAGGGGGTCTACATTAATTACTCTTAACATTGTTCGTATGATTGTAGTTATGTAGTTAATGTGAGTTGGCAACATTCATAAATGAGAAAGCAATGAACAGACCATTCATGACCAGTGTTCATAACACCCAACACTGCATTATTTTTCTCCTGCTATTCTCAGTTAAAGTAAATTCTTGTTTTTGCAGAGAACATGGAAGCAAAGGTAGCTTGGTGATAACTTGCATTGCTCCAAATTCCTTTTGCTGCTGGTGGTTTTCACTTATTATGTGGCTTATAATGACCAAGAAATTGTGTGATCCTTTTTTCAAGCAGCTATGTGTGGTGTCCCAGTAAGCACTGAGTTAAGAAGTGTACAAATTCTCCTAAAAAGGTAAGGAATGACTCTTTCCCAAAATTACCTTTCTGGTCCCATTGATACTAGATAAGTGAGAAAGTGCATTCCCAACATGATGTTTCAAAATGGCAACAACAACAATTGCAAAAGAAATCAGTGACTGATAATGTACTAATACATATTACAAATATTTTTGCAGGTGGATCACACAGATACGTTTCTAACCTTGGGTCAGAGAGTTAGCCTCTCTGTTTTAGCAAAGCATGCCAGAATTGGAACTACAAAGAAATAGTTGGCTAGACTTCCTTTTCATTTATTGTTTTTTTGAATTTTTAAAGAAAAAAAGGCAGAAAAGTACAAAGTATGATATACAAATGATGTTTTTACAGGCCATTTAAAAAGTGAATGTTGTTAACACTTTGCCATATTTTTCTCAACATTTTTTGCAAGGTGAAGCATTTCAGACCAAGTGTTAATTCTCTACTTTCCTCAGACCATGATATTGAGGAAGCTGTCATTCATTCTTTCAGTGTGTCTTTTCAGAATCTTGCTGTCTGTGTAAATATGAACAAGTACTATGCAACTTGCAATATACAGTATTGTAAAATCTATTACTAAGAGTGTCAATTTTTTAAAATTTTAAAATGTTAGCAAATAGAATATCTGTTAGGATGCCACCGGTTTTCTTAACATTAGGTTTTTGGTATTTGCTTTTATCAGCTTCATCTTTGCATAAATAGATCTAGTTCATTCATGTTTAGCATTTTATACTACTATATTGAACACGTAACCTAGACCCTATCCTCTTCTGGCAGACATAATCCTTGTTCTGGTGGAGTCTGACTATCACAAGTGATGCCCCAGTGAGTGCCCTGGGACTTGTCTCTGAGGGTTCCTGTGTCCACGTCTCACTGGAGTGAGGTCTGGCAGGGAGATTACTGAGTCATTGGGACACTGCACTTCGCTTCAATTTAGCCAAGATGTTCTGCATTGTTTTGTACTCCTTTTCTGCAACACTGAAGCTAGATTGTAAATCAGATATGCCCATCATGCTTCCCACAGTTTTGAGGGTTTTCCTTTGCAGAATTTGATCCTGCTCCTCCCAAATGTCCTGTGTCTTTCTTTGCAGATGGTTTCCCTGCTTCAAAAGGGTCATTTGCTCAATTTCCTTAGAAAGGACAATGCAAGTATTAAAGCTATATTGTTCATGTTAATTCAGAAAAAAATACAGTTTCAGTTAAACTTTTCTTATATACATGTGTTCTTTCAGAATGACTCAATTTACATTTCCTTCTTCTGCCTTCATTCTTACTATTTGAATGAATAGTCTTTTTTGACATCTTTCATAAGTCCTAAAGAGATAGTCTAAACACTTTGTGAATGATTTTCTATATTTTTCTTATTTTATACCGTTTGTTGAAAGTAATAAAAACAGAATGACTTGGCATCTTGACCTTAATTCATCTCATATTCCTTAAATATTTTAGACCTATTAGCCATCTCACTTAAAATCTCATTTGAATGTGGTTGGTATCGTAGCTGCCATTAGCAGCATCCTGAATTTGAAATCATTGCTGCTGCTGCTGTAGATGGAAACTTGTTGAAATATTTCCTCCTTTTGATGGATAGAAGCATGGGGTCCTTGCTCAGCTTGTTGGAGAATTTACTCCCTCCTGTTTCTTTAAAAAAAAAAATCTTTTATTGGTTTAACTTTGATTTATACCATCTCCATAGAAGTATAGCATCCTCCCTACACTTCAGGCATTGCTGCCATAATGTCCCCACCACCCCACCAAGAACCCAGATTAGTGCCCTGGACTCTCCTGAGAAGTCCTGTGTAATCCATACTCAGCATTCACGTTTGGGTATCCCAATTTTATTCTCTTGCCTTGACGGGTAAACCAACATCTGTATCTTTGGGCCTATTTGTCTTTTTAGGAACCACTGAGTTAATTTTTTTACCAAAACATTTTGATTTTTTTTTTTTTTGAGATCACATTGGCTTACAACACCCTTGTAAATGATTCAGGGGGTCAGGTTTTCACTTCCACAGATATATGTCAGCACCCCATATCTCACCAAAGCACCAGAACTCATTACACCCCACTTGGTTTGGTTTTGGTTTTCTCCAACCCTTTCTTTTGTTTCTTTATATTCCACATATGAGTGAAATCATCTAACATTTATCTTTCTCCTTCTGAGAGGTTAGCAAGAGGTGGAGGTTAGCAAAATTCCCTCCACCTCCACCCATGTTGTTGAAGATGCAAGAGTTCATCGTTTTTTAGAGCTGCATACTCTGACTCTGTTGTCAGTATATCCCCTCATCTATCCTTTGGTACTGAGGATAAAACATTGACTTTAAATGTTAGCTCTTAATCGCACAGACTAGGGCCAACTCAGGATTTTCTTGTGCCAGATGCAGGAGGCACGCATTTTGGGTCTCTACAGAACACAGGTAGGAGGTACGAGCCAGGTCAGTGTGTTAAGGTTCCTTGAGGTGGTCGCACATGCTGTGGTTTGTCATCATGACAGGACATCTATGAAGCATTTATTTGGGAGGGATTGGAGATGTGGGTGAAACATGTATAATTAGGTCTGTGATGATGTAGAGATGTAGAGATGTTGCTGGCTATAGAGGATTGGTTGGCTGTGAGAAGAGCAGAGAAGAGCCTGCTGAATTACTTCAGGGAGAAAGGAGGCGTTGTGGGCTGGGATGGTCATAGGGGAGAGAGGGCTGGATGACTGTGAAGAGGAAATTGGAGGGTTTGGTGATATCTGGGCTCTGAGGACTGAGCATAACAGCATCAAGGCTGAATGCTGAACTCATGGAATCTAAGTAGCTGCATGGAATGTTCTCATGGGCTCCTGTGAAATTGTATAATGTATTGGTATTAACTGGATCCAGGGAAGCCTGACCTTATGCCATGTGATATTTGTGTGATATCTGGAAAAAGCCATCTTTTAGGCCAGTAGCATTTGCATCAAGCAAGCAGAAATCACAGCATTCCTGTGGTCATCATATACTTCATCAAGTTATCTCTGAAGTGAGGTTGCTTGATAGCAAGAAGTATAGGAAACACTTTTCTATACTCATTTTCAAGTCTGACTGGCAGTGGCTGCCTTTCGAATGAGTTAGCTCAGAAGGTAGGTCCCTTGATATTCAGATGTTACATGCTTTTGAGGACATGAACTGCAAGCACAGAGGGGAACCATACTTCTCGAGATGCTTTATAATTATTTTCACCAGCTTCCCTCATGCAGGATGAATTTGTTCCTGGGAGAAGAACAGGGCAGAGGGCAGGTCATCAACATTTTTGACTGATAGAGGTAAATGGTGGCATTTTAGGAACTGATGGCTTTGTTCAGTGTCCTGGGGGCTGTCAGTAGTGGATTCAGGGTCAAGAGACAGAATCTTTGAACCAGTTCTCTAAAACAAAACAAGATCAACAGGGTAACACAGGGAGTCTGAGATAATGAGATGCCTTTTGTTTGATTGCTCGAGTAGCAGATTAACCACCACTCTCAGTGTTTTCATTTTCTGATTGTCCCCAAACTTGGAATTTAAAGAAATTATCAGATTACAATGTTGTGAAATTTATATATAAATAATAAAAAAATAAAGAAATTATCAGCCTTAAATGCAATATAATCCAGAAATCTCTTCATTTTTCTCGGGCTCCATTGATTATCAGCTGTAATCACTCTGGCATGCTGGCCAGCCATCATTTCTTGAGCTTCTGTCGCTGTTAGATTGATGTCTGTCTTTCATGGGGGCGGGGTGGAGGTTAGGAAAGACAGAGTGGGGTATGTAGAGAGAAATGAGTTTTTTAAAAAAACCCATCTAGTGTAAAATGACTGGTGATACTAAAAAGAAACTGTCATCCCTACGCCCTCTCGCCCCTTTAATGAAATACTGAGCTAAATTAATATGAATGATCATACTACTTTTGGCCCTTGGTGTAACCAGTGATGTGCTCTGTAAGGCAAACTCTGCTGGCCTCTCTGGAAAGGCGGATTTGATTAGCAAGACTTGACTTCTCGAAATACCTTGAAAAACCCCTCCACAACTCCCAGGACCCCAATACTGGTTTTATTTGAAAAGATCCTATCTTACCAGGGTCCCTCCGGAAACTGTCCCTCCCCCACAGCTTCCTACATGTCCCAAGGACTGAGGATGACTTCTGGAACTGCAGAGCATGCAGGTCCCCCCTGATAAACAGCTCTTCTAGATACCACACCCTGAACAGTGCTCAGGCTGCCCCAGTTTCTGCAAGCAGCATCTGTTGCCTCTGTATGTGCGTCAGGCTGGCTAGTTGCTTTGCATAAGACTTCTGCTTCTTGCCTGGTTTGAAGATTTCCTATCTGGAGAGAGGATTTGCTTGTGATGATCTCAGGCCTTTGTTTATGAGGCCACCCTGAGTTAGGACACTTAAAATTCAGAGGAAGCATTTATTTCCACCCCTTTTTGGAGGGTCTCTCCTCTGTAATGGCTCCACTCCTAATAGTTTCAGGTCCTGACAGCTGACTTCCCCCATCTTCTGAGATGAGAGACCATTTATTTCATCTGAATTGGAGTCTGCTCTGCCAGTTCCTTACTGCTCCCCAGCTCTCCAGCTGCCCTCTGCTAGGTGTCACCCAGTTTGTGGGAGAGCCAGTTCCTGCCTCCCCCAATGCCTTGGAGTAGTACTGTGTCTGAGACCAGGGGCCTTGTCTGTGGCTGTTCCAACCACGTCCGTGCAGCCTCTCCATTCAGCTTGCTTTTGTTTATCCAGCAGCTCATTACTTAAGAGTAGCCTGTCAAAATTGGTTAAATATTCTTTGGGAAACATGGTCACTCACATCCTTGAGATACCACAAGTATGTTTAATACAGAGAAGATTGGCTTGATAAGAAAAACGTGATCGACTCGCATCACCAAAACATATTTTCCTGTTATTTCCGTGGAGTCTCCACGAGCATCAGTAAGCACCAGCAAATCTAAGGCCATAAATTCCTGCTGCCGACACATAAAAGACACTGAGGGAAGCAGGGAAAATGATTGCTGATGATTCGTTCTAACTACTTGACCTTCTGACCTCTTCTCTAGATATATGACCAAGATGGGACCTTACAGCACTTTATTGATGGTGGGGAACCTAGTAAGTCGAGCTGGATGAGGTATATCCGGTGTGCAAGGCACTGCGGAGAACAGAATCTAACAGTAGTTCAGTACAGGTAAAGTATATCTTGATTTACCACTTACAGAGCTGAAGCCCTTTGACTTGCATATGCAAAGCCAGGCTTGCTGCTAGTTCGGAAAAAATCCTGCAGAACTTTTTGCAAGGACTGGCAGAGTTTTTATTGTTTTTATTTTGTTTTTTTTTGTTTTGTTTTGTTTTTTTTTGCTAGGTTTTGGAAACTGCCTCAATTTTTGCAACAGAGATTTTATGAGAATTCAGGAGTCAAAATGCTCATAGAAGGCCTCTTTCACTTGGTACACATGGTACAGTAACTTCCATTTCATAGCCTGAAACTCCGGAATGACCTGAAAGAGCCTGGCCAACCTAGGGAGTGGGGGTGATTCCCCCTGGAGGCCACCAACAGGCAACATGCACAGAGATGGGGAATCAGAGTTCTAACTGGACCCCTCCCCTGCAGGCACCTCAGGCCAGCCCCGGGGGCAGAGTTGAGAAACCCAGAACTGGCAAGCTTCCCAAGGCTGTTGGGCTCCCCCAGTGCGGGAGCCAGAGTCACCTCTCCTGATCTTTCCGGAGGTGCCAAAGCACTTGGCTCTGGCCCTGAGTCAGCCCAGAATGTCTCAGATGATGAGGTGGTTCCAGAACAGAGAGGAGCCCTGGCTTTTTGGCATGTTTGGGCAACACCCAAAGGGTAAGGAAGCCACCCCTAGGCCCCAGAGTCCCACTGGGCGGCCTTAGGGAGCTGAGAATGGACGGAGGTGGCTCTCAGATGCTCAGCCACATCTGTCTGTGCACCTGTTGGCCAGGCTTTTCCGCTTGAGGCCAAAGGAGGCTGGAATGGAGACGAGAGGGCGAGGGCAGATCACGTAGGAAAAAAGCCCTGCATCAAGCCTTCTTTTCTCAGAATCCCTCGAAAACATGTGCCATATAAATATATGACCTCAGTTATAAACAGCCATGTTCCCTTTCGAATCAGAAGCAACTGTTTAGCTTTATTAGGCTCCCCAGACACATCAAAGCCCTCTGCTCAGCCCCTTGGAGTCCTGCCTGTGGCTATTTATTTTCCCTTTTTTTTTTCTTTTTTTGAGTTTTTAAAAATGAAGTCTTAAAAAAAAAAACAACAACAACAACTAAAGCTTTATTCCCCTAAGCGGTTAAGGGCTGCACAAATCTGGCTCACTCTCCAAAGGTCTCCAATTCAAAAGGAGCATGTTGAGGTGGTTGGGCTGCCAGTGACTCACTGCCTTGGTTTCCTCTGCAGCTACGTTTCACAAAGTAACTAACATTCAGACGCAGCCAAGCTCGGCGGTGCTGGGGGATGGCCACTGTGCCCACCTTGACTGCAGCTGAGGACCTTCTGACCAGTTTTTGTGAAACTGCAAGCTAGAAAACAAGGGGAGCCGGTGCAGGCCCTTTCAGCCAGAGCTAGCTGGGCTGGCTGAGTCCAGAATCCCCAGGGAACTCCTGAGGCCAATTCTGGATTTGGGCAAAAGGAGAGACCCCTCAGAGGAAAGTGAGCGGGGGGAGCAAATCACGACGTATCTGTCAGTATTAAGTGGATTTTATAGTCCCCCTTTCATGATGGCATCTCAACCTCAAGTTCTCCCTGCGATCTGTTTTCGATTACTTCAGATCTTTATAAAGTGAACTACAAAAACACAATTTAAAAAAACTGGCATCCATCACCAGTGACCACGTCCAAGAGTAAGAAAATAGAATAGTTGGCCCCCGAAGAGCCAGCCTAATTTTTATTGTACATGAATGTCCTCTTCACAAGAAGTCAGCTGGTTTAGATTCATTCTGTTATGATTTGTAATATCTAAATGGAATTTTCTTCAAAGCGCCCTTGATTGATTGACCCTTAGTTGAACGTTTTGTTTTTATTTTGAGGCTGACAATAATGTTTGTTGGCATGCGCCCTGCCTTAGCGGCGCAGGGACGCCACGAAGCTATCTTTATGAGTCATCCAACCACAATACTCAATACATGTCAGCAAAGGAAATATTATCTGAAAAGGGAAAAATCCCTTTGATGTGCTTCAGCATGCAGAGATTTCTGCGAGTTTTGGAAGCTCTGCCCGCTTGTAAGGAACGGTGTACGTTTACACATTTTTTTCCCCCTTACGGCCTGCTCCGGGCCTCCGAAGACCACCCATTGCTCGAAAACAGTTCTGCTCTTTCAGCGGTAAAGCGTGTCATTTGGGTTTAGCACATTCATTTGCCGGGCGCTGTGTTTATATTAAGGGAAGCCAAACCGAGAGATGAAATGTTACAAGGGTGAAGTACAAAGTAGACTCAATTTTTCTCAACTTAGGAGATGCCAGTGATTTATAGCTCGGCTCCAATTTTGATTTTTTTATGTAGCAGTGGAAAGAATTAATAAAATGCACGGCTCTCGGAGCTGCCGAGGGAGGCAGGGTGGTGAGGTCCGGACAACTGGCTGGAGTTTTTGTCAGATATTCATAGAATGTTGGGAAAAACATTCTGCTTAGCAAGCAGTGCCCTCGTGAGACAGAATGGCAGCAAGTTAAGGAAAATAACAAGATAAATGAAATTTTTGCAGCTGCAAGTAAAATATTGAGAATCTGCACTTTTTTATTGATCTTTATGATCCTATTGCCAAGAGCCACTTTGTGGTGACAAAATATGTTGACAAGTGCATATCTCACCACCATGAAAAATGTGGTGAAGGATTCGCCTTATGTCTGCAGTGTTATACAAGGAACAAATTGCCCTGCTATAGCCAATTCCTCACAGAAAGGCTGCACAGAAGGCCCACCAACCCTAAACACTTTTATCTTGAACTTGAGGCTAATATTTGTAGCAATTCTTCATTGAGGAAACCGGTTGGTGGCAGTCTCATTTTTTTTTTTAATCTGTAGATGTTTCTTTACGGTGCCAAACCTGTTATAAAGAATGTTTATTTCTTGCTACCTTCGCTCTATCATTTCAGAGTGTAATCTTTCAGCCAGGGTAAAGTGCTCTTCTTGTGTTTATTGAATTGCCATCCATTTCACAGAAGAGGGATTTTTCTCTTGTATCAAACTTTAGAAGAAAGGTGATGAGGAAAATTTTTATTTCTCTTGGTGCTTATATCACAAAGCTGCTTAGTTTTATTACAAATTTGGGAACTCCCAGTGCCAAGTTGCAAGAACGCATGTAATGCTTTTCCTTCAAATACAAAATCAATAGCATTAATTTATATTTGAGACTGAGGCAACTGTGTCCGCAATTTGCCAAGAGAGAGAATTTTCTCATTAGTGGGAGATGGAATTTTTTTTTTCCTAAATCAACTCTTCCTTACTGTTGTCTCCTGGGCCAAATATCTGTCTTCAGCCGAGATGTTCTGTGGAGGGAAACTGGAAATAAACTGTACACTGTTTATCATACTGGGTTACAGGCCCCTAATTGGTGGTCGGGAACCATAAGGTGGGTGTAGATTGTATTACAAACCGAAAATGTTTAAGTGGAACTGGGCAGAACTTTTGGGAGACAATAAAAATGTGGATGGGGGCATATGAGTCCTATCTATTACTAAGCTGGGTTTTCTTTTGTTTTGAATAGGTCGAATATATTCTACCGAGCCTGTATAGATATTCCCAGGGGCACCGAGCTTCTGGTGTGGTACAATGACAGCTATACGTCTTTCTTTGGGATCCCCTTACAATGCATTGCCCAGGATGAAAACTGTAAGAATTTCTTTTAGCTCTGAATTCACAAAATACCTATTTCACAGCTAACTTTTTTATATTGTTGGAACCCCCCAAACTGCCACCCACCCTTCCCCGTGACACATTTGCACACGTCTGTCCTGTCATTTCCTTTCCTTGTGTATCTGTTGCTCTCTCAAAGGGTGGCTTGACTTGTCTGGACCAATCCTTCCTTGCCTGATTACAACTTCCAAACCTTTGCCATAATTTGAAAGAATCTCTGGCAGCATGTTGAGTGGCCAGTTTTATTGAGCATCTATTATATGTCTGATTCTAGACTTGCCACCTTTGGGTAGCCCCAAAGAAGTGCAGAAGTTAGCACTTCTCCTCTAAAGGAATGTATAGTTTTCTGTAGTCATACTGGATGCAAAAATGAAATAAAACAATACCTTTAATCAGGAGCCTCTCCACCCCATTTGGATTGGGTAGTCAATGTGGTGGAAAATGGTAGCTACAGTGCTGGGCACGGTGGCTCATGCCTGTAAGCTTCAGCCTATGAAGCAGCCGGGGCTAGGGATCGCGGTTCAAGTCCCGCCTGGGGCCCATAGCGAGACCTAGTTCCAAAAAATAGCTGGGCGTGGTGGCGGGCGCCTGTCATCCCAGCTGCCTGCGAAGCTGAGGCTGGGGATTGCTTGAGTCTTTGGTACCCCAGGCAACGAGAGCCTGCGGTTCCACAGGCAAAAATAGCGAGACCTAGTCTCAAAAAAAAAGAAAAAGAAAAAGAAAAAAGAAAATGATAGCTACAACTGTAGACGTGATGGAAGAATTTGTGTCTCAGTTTCTTAGTCTAAAATGAACCTTGTCATTTTCTTCTCTGTTCATTAGCATGACGTTATTATCTTTAAGAAATAACCTAGTTCTAGGCAAATACAAATTTACAGCAAATTTTACTTATGTTTTATAGTTTTATCTATTTTTGGGAAAATATTATGAGGTGATTTCCAGTATTTTGAGCCCAATTAGATCATTCTGATGAGCTCCAGTGAAGAACATTGGTTTCAGTGTTGCTGTGTTTTCCTATCACCCATTTGTCTAATATGAAAGTTTGAAATTATGCAACAGAAAACGAAACAGAAGGTCTATTTAAGAGACGTCATTTAGAAAGAAAAGTGTTATTTTTTTCCTTGTCTCTTTCCTCTTCCATCCTCTCTCTCCCTTCCACACATCTACATATGCAAAATTTATATTACCCCAATCAAGGTACAGATACAGATATTTCTTTTCCATGTTGTCTTTATAAGTTTTGTGAAAAAGAATCTTCAAAAAGCATATTGCTATCAACTTTCCTTTTCTGCTTTCCCTGACCCCAAACCAGTCCCAGACCAAAAAAAATGAATCCTTAGACATACAGTTGATCTCTTACTTCCCAAGTTTCTATTGGAAAGTTTCTTTTCTGCAGTAATATTCCTCTTTGAGGGAGAGTCAGTTTTCATGGGAGGAAATAGGTCACACATGAATGAGGGTGGGTTGTCAAAGCCAGAGGGACATGGCAGCTAGTCTGCTCTGTCTCTGGAATGGTTCCAGGTCTGCCTCCTCCCAAAACAGATCAAGATCTGCGTACTGAAAAGCACCCAGATCAGCCCCTCTCCTCTGCTGATGTGAGCCTGTGTGTGCTTTCCAACCTTGACATGACCTTTCAGAGTATGAAGTTCCATAAATCCCCTCTGTTTCCTTCTTTAATACAACTCAGTACAGATTCTGAACATGTACCGAAGAACATCTCAGAGCTGATAGTTCTGAGGTGCATAGTATAAATTTAGTCCAAATATTTATGCAGTTATTGCTCAGGTATTTACTGAAAACTATTGGCTGTATGTCTGCTAAGTGCTCCAGAAACAGCCATGGACAAAACAGATGAGAAAGGCTGCCTTCATGGAGCTTGCATTGGGGTGGAAGGAACAGAGTCAGTGTCAGCAGATAAATGAGCAAGTAGTTTGGCAGGTGGTGATAAGTTTTCTTGGGATGATACAATAGAAAAGGACTAAGGAGTGTGAGGAGTTGAATAAGATTTAGACAACAGGCTTGTGGGTACTTGTGAAGCGACAGGCAGTGGGTACTTGGGAGAAGATGGTTTCAGGCAGCTGGACTAGAAGTGTAAAGGCCCAGGATTAGAATGTTCCTAGTGTGTTGCAAGAGCACCATGAAGGTTGCAATAGGTGCTTTGGAAAAAGTGGTGTGGGGAGAGGTTAAATAAGATGTTGGGAGTAGTGGGGGGTAGGACAGCCATCTTGGAGGGCAAAGGAGGCTTTCACTCCAGTGAGATGGAAGGATGGAATGACCATATACTAAATTAGCTGGAAATGGAATTCATGGAGTCACTCTTTAGAGAACACATTTCTGACACTTGACATGGGGTCGAAGTTACATTCTTGATACTGCTTCTACCCTCATGTTGCTATTACATGGATGAGGGATTTATGGGTTGGGCTGTGGGATGTGGTTGTCTTGTGTGCCATTTGCAACCACCACACAATGGATGTCTGTGGGTGTTCCATCTGATCTTCATATGCTGATCCTAGTGTCATCACAAAAGGTACTTTCTGGAAACACCATATGCTTTCTGAAAGTTCTTTCTCCTATGTTACAGACTATGTGAAGTATTCTTAGGGGTTGCTGATTAGGATATTGAATAAACTCTACTGGATAGGCCCTTAGCACCTAAAATCTTTGGGAGAAAATTTGCAAAGCCACAGCAGCTTGAAGGATTGTGGATACAAGTACTAAACAGATTTTTTTTTTGGGGGGGGTGTTGAATTCAGAACTCTAAGTAAGGGTTGAGGGATATTTAAAAGGAATTAAGTCATTGATTAAAATGTTCAACACTGACAATCACCTACACCCCCAAGGGTATTACAGGAATTTTATTTCAGTTCCTGTCTCAAAGTCATATATCTGTCATGTGATTGGCCACCCAAGAACCCAGTAAGCTTCATCAGATAGTGTGAGGGAGATATATGACTCTGGTTCTAACTCTCAGATGGGTTCTCATTCTCTATGATTCACAGAGAGACCTGGGAATGCTTTATAATGAGGCTGCTTATTCTGAACAGAGAAAATACTCTGTGTGATTTAAAAGCACACGTGTGTGAAAGGGCATGGACAGATAATCTAACAGATCGCCTTCCACAGCCCTGAGTAGTTTAAATCATCTCACCTGGATTAGCAATTCCAAGACAATTTTTATCCTACCGAGCTGACCTCAAAATAAATTCGGTGCCTTCAAAAGAAGCTTCATGAAATCAAAGCCTTACTTGACGAAGTACCTCCACAGAGCCTCCTTCTAGTGCTGCACACAGTAAACAATAAATGCCCACTGGATAAATGTTAGGGATTTCATTGCCATTATTTGAAGAGAGTAATTAACTCAGTGAGACTTTTCATTGATAATGAAATGGGTATGTGGACCCAAACATGCAAAGGAAATGTGATTTTAATAGTGAACGATACTTAGCACTCTCATGTATGACAATATCATTTTCTTCCCATGGTTCTTTCAACATTAAATGTACACATGTCCTAGTAAGTGCATGAGATGGGGTTTAGGCTTTAGTAACCGCCCTCCCCTCTGGCAGCTGCTGGGGAACTGAGGGGCGCTCTCCCCATCTGGACAAGCCACTGAAAGCCTCCTGGCCTCACAGAGAAGATGGCATTTCACACGGGCAGCTGGGTTCTGGAAGCAATTCTGGGGTTATTTTCTTTTGAGAAACCGTAGCTCTCCGTGTAATAGAAGTGCACAGGGAGTGCCCCTCCGAGTGCTGAGGGCCTTCCAGGAGAGCCCGGAGGAAGGCCTGTGTCGACAGATCGGGTCTGCATGGAGGAATGAGTTTCCCGAAGCTTCCAGTAGGGGATTCTCTCCTGCGGAGCGCGCAGAGACCAGAGTGTATTCATATTCATTTCAGAGGAAATTTTAAAAAACCCTGGGAATAGATGTTAAACAAGTCTTCCCGCTGCTTTGTCTGTCTTGGCAGATAAAGCTGAGGTAGCAGAATGTGAGATTTGATGGCAGTGCCGGGGTCACTGCCGGCACTGAATTGAAAGGGCCTTTGAATTGAAAAGGCAGAAAATAAAGGGGGACACGTGTGCTTCGTGCCCCATCACCCAACCAACAAGGAGACACCAGGTCTCAAAAAGACATTCTTGAGCTTCCTATCCAAGGACTTTCAGGACGTGAGGATGTGGTTCAGTTCAGCAAGCATGTCCGTCCATCCATCTCTCCATGTGCCAGGCCTTGTGGCCTTGTGGCAGGGTGCAGGAGCTCTGGTCCTGTACTCGAGGAACTGTATCTAGAAGGAGGCATGTGAGCACACAACCACAGTGCGAGGCATGGAAGAGGTGCCATGTGAGGGGCCGGAGCCCTGAGCTTGGGCAGGGTTGTGGGGTTGAGTATCAGTTGAGAGCACCCTGTGAGCCATGGAGAGCAGGTATTGGATTCCTGATAGAAATCCAGAACCCAGAAGTCACTAGTTTATCCCTGGATAAGGACTAGAAAAATGCTGCCCAGAAGTTGTCATGCCAGTGAACTGTCCATCCTGGGCCATTCATGAAAACATCCCAAAAGTCAGCCATAGCAATGAGAAGGTACAGACTTGATTAGCCCAGTCTACCACATATGGCAAACCTGGACTGAGAAACTCATACAAGTTGGTCAAGAACTGAAGAAAATATAGTGTCCTGCAAGAAAGATTGCAGAAGTCACCTCACAGGGCTGCTTTGGTGCAGGGCTCCAGCAGAAGACAGCTCTTCCTGCACCTGAGTTCACGGAATGAACTCAGAGGTACAGGGAAACCACTGTCTTGAGGGATTTCACCTTTTGGGTGCTCCCAGCATCCCAGCCTTGCTGCAGGATCCATGCACTCATTCCTCCTGTTTGTGGGGTGTGCAGACTGATGTGCTCAGGAGACTTGTCTGAAGGAGTTACCTCCAGCCTGAGAGACACTTCACCTTTGGCCGTGCTCCCTCCCGGGGTAGTGCTCACCCAGCTACTGGTCTTCTGGGAGTATTATGAACTTGGGTACCGTGTGCTGCAGCAGGGCGACTGTCAAGGCCCATCGCAGCTCCAGAGCTCTTAAACTCCTTCAGTCCTGTCCTCTGCTTTTACTCCCAACGAGTATCTGTCCTGGGAGCAGTATCTGGTTAAGCCCCTGGCACAAACACTGAAATGGAGATCTCTACTTGTGTGTGTAGCAGGCACTTTAGTTACTTTCAGATTTCCTCACACTCCTCTCCGAGTCCCCATGCAGCACTGTGTATCTCACAGGCATCCCAAGCTCAGTAGACAGAACTGAATCTATTCTGTTCGTGTCCATAAACTCCCTCTCCCCCAGTTAAGAAATCCTTGTTCCTATTCGTTCCATTGTTCCTTCTAGAAACCTCAACCCCTCGCTTTCCGTTGCTCTTCTGTACAGTCAGTTGTCACATCATGTTGAAATTACACTCGAACGCATTTCTTTTCTTTCTCTCTGCTGGCACACCCTGGTTAGCCTTACCTGGGCCTTGGCCTGAAGTTCTGCACTAACTCCTGCATGTCTACCCATTCCCTCCTTAGTGACACAGCAGCCAGAGTGAAATTTCACTTCTTTACTAATTTTTTTTTTCTGCTTGTTGCATGGGTTCATTTCCCTAAGTCAAAAATCCATAGAAGACTATGGACATACACTTCTTCCTCTAAAAGGCAGTTGACAGAGTCTTATGTATCCTTCCAGACATACTTTTTGCCCAATTAAGCACATTCTTCTTTCTCTCTGACTGTCCTCAACTGCCTTCCCTCCTCAGTGTACTTGCATAGGAACAAATTCTACACATGGTTTTACACATGACCTTTCTATTTAACAACATAGAACAGGTAACAAGAGACAGGGATGAGATTGTATAATGATTAAGGAGTCATTACCCCTGGAAAACATACATCTAATCAATATGTACCAAAAGAGCATCAAATATACAATATGTACCAAAGGAGCATCAAAAATAAGATAACAAAATGAGTAGATTTGGTAACAAAATAAGGTAACAGCAGCTCTGAAAACACACTGGCAGCAAAACACTAGTAGTACAGGACCTTGACATCCCATTTTCATCAACTGACAAATCAAGCAGATAGAAAATCATCAAGGGACTCATAAGGACCTTTAACAAGGAATTAAACCAGATGGGCTCAAAAGAAATTTAAAGGGAACTATCCCCCTGAAACTGAGTGGGATTAATTGAAATTGATTATTCATCTCAAGTACACGTGGAACATTCTTGAGGATAAACCACATTATCAGATCAGTGAATTTATGGAGATAAAAAATTATATCAAGTATTCTCTCTGGTCACATTTCATCAAGTTAGAAATCACCTGCAAAAAGTAGAAAAACATAAGTGTGGAGGTTAATCAACAGGCTACTGACCAACTGTTGGGTAAATAAAGAAATCAAAAGAGAAATTTTAAAATACCCAGAAGTGAATAAAAATGAAGACTTGAGCTAACAGCCCCTATGGAAAGCAGTACTAGGCAGAGAACATTATAAGCCCACATCAAGAAACAGGAAAGACCTCAAAGTATAATCTAGTATTACAACTTAAGGAAATAGGAAGAAAAAAGTCTAAAGTCAGTAGAAGGAAGGAAATAGAAATTAGAGTGGACTGTTGGGCATCCATCCATTCATCCTTGTCACCCATGTTGGGGAGGCATTGGACATCAGGCTCTCCCATGTGTGTAGGTTCTTTGTTGGTTCTAGCAGTTACACAGACACCCCAGGCAGGGCAGGCACTGGCAGGGTTGGGAGGCAGGTGAGCACCCCAGACCTCCAGGAATCTTTTCTCTGACCTCTCCACCACCACCATTCTCATCTTCATACGTGTTCTTTGTGCCACTTTATCCCCACTCTGCTAGGTCCAGGTGCACACACTTAGGCATGCGCACAGCCACTGGGCTGCACAATCACGGGGAAGACACAGTATCTCAGGTGCTGGTTATGGGCTAATGGAGGGAAAAGCCTGACTCACCCACCCTGCGGTCCACCGCCCTCATGCTTTTTCCCCTTTTGCCTCACAATCTACATGCTTTTCTTCCGCATGTTTCCCTTGGCAAATGTAGAATACCATAGCCATGACCAGCAAAGGTGGACAAGGCAGTCATGTGCAAGCCCAGGCCACGGAGATGCCAGGGTGTACTGACCTGGAGGTGAGAAGACCGTGAAGTCTGTTACCTCACAGACGATAAGTCTGCTTCTGAAAGGCACTGCTGCACTCAACTCCTCTAGCTCCTGTCTCTTGCCTGGAGCCATCAAGCTTCCTGGCCATCTCTGGCTGCACTTAACTCTTTGCTCTGTCCCCAGGGGCACGCTCACTGCTTTTACTCCAACGTGGCCCCCATGGCCTCAAGGTGACACTCCTAGCCCCCTGCACTAGGTCCATCTTCTGCACTTGGCTTGGGGCCCCGTGGATCACACGCTCCCCATGAAGCCTCTCTCTGGTCCCCTCTCAGCTGTGGTTTCCACGGTGCCCCCAAGGATGGCTTCCTCAGCATCTCACCCTTACAATTTAACAGGGCATCGCCCACAGGGGACTTTAAGAGACTTGTCCTCTCTGGTATCCTCTCTGGCTGCTTAACAACCGCTCAGGATTTTCCTGAACTTGGCACCAGCTTCCTGTCTTACCCAATTTGGCTCTTTACACATCTCCAGCATGGCTGCATAGGACTCTGGAGGGTCCCTCCCCAGTCAGCCTGGGGCAACTCTCAGGGTTGCCCCTGCCCCCACTCTTAGGGGCTGTTGCTACCCTGGCTATGGTGCACAAGGCTCCTCTGGCCACCAAGCCCCACCAGCTGCCCCTTGACTCTCATTTCCTGGGGTGCAGAAATGATGCATCTGCCCCCAGGGTCCCATAAGATGTAACGGTCAACCTCCCTAACTCCCCACGCCTTCTGGCAGAAGGAGCCATCCAAGTCCATCAGTTCTATCTTTGCATCTCCACTGGGGTCCTCTTCCCTGAGGAGTCTGCTGCCTCAGTGGTCATTGGCTGGTCCTTGTGGGCCATCTCCTCACAAGGTCTGTCCCACGGCTCCTGGACCTGGTGGATCTGTGCCCTGCCAGCATCTCCAGTGTCATCCTTGATTCCATTTTCCAAATCATCTCTCTGCCTCTATCAGATATCCTACCAACTATGCCAACTGTCTGTGTCTAACTGCCCTGTCAGTTAGACACAGAATTATGCCACTGGCTGTGTCCACCAACTATGCCAAGTACTGTTGGGTAACCAACATAGCCCTCATAGGGTCATCATGGTTTCATAGACAAAGAATGTAAGAGCCCTTGGATTTCTCTCTTGGGTTTTTAACACAACTACTCTCCTTCCTTCCCCAAGGTGATGCCACCCTTTTAGCGCCTTCTCATAGGCCCAGGTGAGCTCACTCACACATGCGCACACCCACTGGACCCAGATGCACACACAATCATGGGGAGGGTGCAACACCACAGGTGCTGGCCATATACATTAGTGGGGGGGAAGGCCTGAGTGCATCATTTACAGGGACCACTTTAAATAGAAATCAAAGGCTGTTCTAAAGATCAGTGAAACCAGAAGCTGGTTCTTTGAAAAATATAAACAAAATAGATAAACCTCTAGTTGAACTCACTAAGAAGCAAAAAAGGCAAAAACTAATAAATAAGCATCAGGGATCAAAGAGAAGTTACAACAGCTCTCAGAAACTCAGAGCCTCATTAGAGACTGTGGAGAACATCTTTATGCCGATAAGATTACCTAGAAAGAAATCAGCAAATTTTTAAAAGCAGACAGACAACCTCCAAAGACTGGCTAAGGAATAGATGGAAACCTGAATTGACCAAGTACAAGAAAGGAAATCAAAACTAATGAAAAGTCTTCCCAAAAACAGCCCAGGAGCTGTGATGCAACTAAAACATACATGCCTCAGCCCCCACCCCTAACTTAAATAAAGCCTTTTATCCCACTCAACATTGCTCTTACTGTAAATACCCCATTTTTTAATCTTGTAGCCTATGGGCCACATCTGATCTCTGGAAATATCTGTAGACTCGTACATGGAATGAGCATTTGTACACCTTTAGGCTGGCAGTGCCCTATTATTGCTGTGGGTCCACCATCTTTACTTTTGGTTACCTCCCATCACTTAGTGCAGTTACTTGCCCAGCTCCCATGGGCACGGCAGGGTGAGTTCCTTACCCCACAGCCTCAGCGGCAGCCCCTGCCTCCTCTCAATGGCCTCAATCTTCTGCTTTTAGCTCCTCCAGTGCCCCACCTTCTGCCCATCTGAGGTTGGTAGCACACAGACTATGCAGCCAAATCAGCAGTGTTATCCCCTTGCTGTGCGTTTTCTTCTCTTCATGCCTGTTGCTCTGTTCCCTTCAGGACTCACATTCAGGGTCACCCCTCAGACACTAGTTTACCCTCAGACCCCTGGTGCATGTTTTGCTGCCACCCCTTTCGTCTCTGTCCTGGCACTCCATGCACTTCCAGCAACTGTGTGTTGGCAGTTCTCAAATTCCTATGTTTGTCACATTTTAATCTTTATGGATTTGGAAGATGTCATTAATGCTGACTTATTATTAAAGGTGCACCCTGCAGTTAGTGATAGTAGAATTTTAAATTTGATGGAACTGAGTAAATACTCACCTGTAGAGATTTTTATTATTCATCTGTTAAGAGTTTAAGTGGCAAGAGTTATGGGGCTGTGGCTTTCTTACTCCCCTTCTGCACAATATATGAGGCATGAAGTAGATGCTCAGTACCTTTGGAACTGATGAATGGACAAGGGGGAAGTAGGACTTTGTTTTATGAACTTGAAATGCTTCTCTTAAATATTTTAATGTTCCAGAATCTGGTGTCTGTTCTTCTTTGGCTGCGTTCTTTAAGACCTTCATGTCTGTCCTCTTCCCCAGAGTCTTTGTGTTGCTGAAGAGATTTCACTAGCTCATTATGTCTTCATACAGAAGCCACATCCTCCTTTTGGTCATTTTAATTAGTGGACTCTGGGCCTTGTGTGTTTTGTCTGTACTGTCTTGAGTTGGGATGACATAGCATCTTCTGATTCATTTCTGTCCCCTCTCTGAAAATTCCGTTTTTGCAAATGCTTTTGGTTGTCATGACATCTGAGGCTGATTTTAGGAAGAACAACCTTCACTGTCTCTAATGATTTTGAAGAGTAAACTGTATATAATCTCTAAGTGTCTCATGGATGTGTGCGGGATCTCTCCAGGACAGGCTAGAGATGAAATGTGTGTGCTTTTGTGAAAATTAGTCCTTTAATTTCTTTTTCTTCTCTCTCAAGTGCATGCTCATTTCATTCACTAGGACTGAATATATTCATAAGTATAGTAAAAGAACTTGCCAGGAGTAAAATACAGAGTATAGATAATTGCTACCTACATCTGGAAAACTCATTATATTTGTTTGGGAGTTTCCTGGAGAAGAAAATAAAAAAGGAATAATTTGATTTCAGATATCTCCATTCTAACTGTCTACATGCCTTGATTATCATTAACTGAACTTCCGCATAACCCAGATTATTTCACACATTGGTGTAACTATTTCATTATCACCATTTTGGTATTAATCATTGAAGTTACACAAGTTCATGGGCACGATTCTTGCATTTATTATAAAGTTCACACAAACCTAGAATTTTTTTGGAAATTAATTGATTAGGTTAGTTTTTTTTTTTTTTTTTAATGAATTGGTAAGGTTACTTTCCAGGAGCCTAAGGGAGAGGCCAGGACTCTCTAAGCTATACTCAGTTTCATTGGCATTCCCAAACACTTCATATTCCTCTTCACGACACTGAAGCTTCTGCATGGTTTTTTTTGCTCTTCTGCATGTTGATGACATTTTCATGCCAAAATCTTCCCACTGCACTTTCTTACCTGTTTCTCTTACATTTCCCAACTCACAGGAGCTTAGTGCTGGCTAAAAACTTGAGGGTTAGCCTGTCCTTTGTCTTTTGGGGGCTAGTTTTTGAGGAGCTGAGCAGGGAGAACTCTGCCCTGACCTGACAAGACAGCTATTTTAGTTTAAGTGGAAAAATATTGCCTCTTTTTGGTTGTTCTTTTTTTCTTTTTTAAGTTCGTTCCAGGTTTAGTCATCTCTTTATTTATTTTTATTGATTATATACATTGTTTTCTTATGTTGTTGTGTGATTTCTCCCACCACCATGTCATCCTGTGTTCACTTGTGCTCTTCCCTCCCGAGTTCCCCCTCCCTCCTGTGCCCTTTCTGTGTGCTTCAGTTCAGTTATCAGTTTGTTCATTTTGACTTTTTTCTTGTCGTTTTATCCTCTTATCTTTCAGTGCCTACTTCAAAAGTAACAGACCATACAGAGATCCTTCAGAACCTGAAATATGTGCACAGAGCTCACACTGATCATGCGTTCTTGCTCTTGTGGGACTTCAGCTTTTTTATATTTGTGCTTGGGACAGTTGCTTAGTGCTAATGGCAGATCTTTCAAAGTGCTTGGAGAAACTTTAAAAATGCAGATGCCCAGGCCCTACAAAGAGATACTGATTCAGTTGTTTAAAAAATCTCCCATGAGTCTAAGACAGGATGGGCCCGGCTCACAGAACCCTGCAAACTGTTGTTGGCGTCACCTGGCACATTTGACGATGCAGCAGCTCTGGGTTGACGAGACCTCTGCCTGCCCACACTTGGTGCCTCTCCACTCGCCCATAACCACCTGGCTGTTCCCCGCACCCCTTCCCTTTTCATAGTTGAGGATGCAGGAGGATGCTGCAGGGTAGGGCTCTTAGCAGGGTCTGCGTTGGGGAGGATGAGAGTTGCCATCTCTTATGCTTCCTTTCTGCAGCCCTGAGCCAGGCTCGCAGCCACAGTTCCCTTTCCACCGCCAGCCCTTTACCTTTCATCCTTCTCACACATCCACATGTTTGTTCTCTGATTTCCTTGTCTTAACCATCCTCCAACTTTGCATCTTTTCAACCCCTGTAACAACCAATAAGTACATTACACTGATGCAGTAGCTCCTTAAAAATACCAGCAATAAGTTAGCAGCCTATTCTCTGCTCATCACTGCTGTCCCTGTGTGTTGACTAGTAAATGCAAAATCTGTGTATTGTGGACACAGTAAGAATCTAAAAAACAGAAAACCAGATTTCAATCTGTGAGTTCTCCCACCTCAAAAATGTTTCTTCTAGTTCCTTCTGTACTTGCCCCATTTCCACCCCATTTAGGCCCATCAACCTTCACGCCAGTTCCTTCTCATTCTGTAACAGTGAGAATGGTGGCTGCTGTTGGTGGTTGGTGCTGGGATGAGTGCTTTCATTATCTTGTTTCAGCCTCATTAAAGGGGGTTGAGAGATTGAAAGATGATGAAATCACGACTTGCAGGATGCGGCGTCAAAGATGGTGTCCTGAGCATACAGTAATTAATAAACAGGCACTGAATGACTTACTAATCTGTGATCATGGTGCTTTTTTATGCCACAATGTCTGCTATCATGCTAATCCTGAGTCCAGGAAAACATATGTTTAAAATGCTGATTTATGGGAACTTTTGAAAAGCTTGTGTTTTTGTGCTTATTTTAAGGGCTCATAAAAGTGATTTTCTAAAATACTGCTGTTCTCCTAGTAAATGTCCCTTCCACGGTAATGGAAGCCATGTGCAGACAAGACGCCCTGCAGCCCTTCAGCAAGAGCAGCAAACTCTCCCCCGCCACCCCGCAGCGCTCCATCGTCTTCCCGCAGACTCCAAGCTCCAGGAACTTCTCTCTCCTGGATAAGTCCGGGCCTATGGAGTCAGGATTTAACCAAATCAGCGTGAAGAACCAGCGAGTCCTGGCCAGCCCCACGTCCACCAGCCAACTGCACTCAGAGTTCAGTGACTGGCATCTTTGGAAATGTGGGCAGTGCTTTAAAACTTTCACACAGAGGATCCTCCTACAGATGCATGTGTGCACGCAGAACCCTGACAGGTAAGTCCCGCTTCTCCCACAGAGCATGTTCCTCCGGGCCTGAGACCCATCTCTGACCTGCCAGCCGGCCCCTGCCACTTCCAACCGTCCCAGCGGGCAGAGCCTGTGTCCCAGGAGGACAGAGAAGGGCGTTAGGCCACTGCTTGATTTATTGTTCGGACAGGCTGTGTGAGCAGTGGCTGCAGAGGGAGGTCTGCTCTTATTTCCCAAACAGTTCTGTCCCCGTCTGAAGGGAAGCAAAGTAGAAGGAACGTTTATGAATATCATAGATGGGGAAATGAGGTCAGGATAATTAGAATCCTCTCTGTCTTCCAAAGATAATATAGTTGGCCGCTCAGCTGCTGTCACCGTCACTCAGAGTTCACCTCCAGTGTGCCGTGGGTATGGACTTAATTAAGTACTAAGAGGTAATGAATTGGAATTTTTTGCTTAGTACTATTTTTCTTCCGAGCATGCAAAGCCATAAATCCTGCAAAGCTGTCAAAAGGAAATACCTACTCTGCTGGTGATGTGGAGGAAAACAGATGCCACTTATTCAATAAACTAATATCCACACAGAAGAAAAATGTTGACTAGATACCTCAGAGTCAAAGTTGGTTTGAAAGTTTGTCAATAAAGAATTTTATGGCCATGAACTGAGGATGAAATTCAGCTGAACAAGTGAATTAAAATTTCAGGTACTCTGACGAGTGGCACAGTAGATATAATGGAACTATTATTTATGAATCAAAACTGGTTTATTCGACAATCTTGATAGCTGGGTGCGCAAAAGACAAAAATCAAATTAATTCAATAAGAAAGGATTGTGTTTTATCTCTCCTTCGCTTCTGATGAAAATTTCATTAAACCCCCGAATACCTAAGAATGGCACTGAAAATGCACTTTGCATACAAAAGCAGAAATAATTTTAGAAGGAAAATAGACGAACTCTTGGGATTCCTGAATTATTACTTTAATTTGACCACCGAATACCCTCCAATCACTTGACTCCTGGCCTCCAAACATCTTTTCCATTCTTCCACCCACCTGGTGTAGGTGACAGTTGTGGTTGAAGAGCCTACCATCAGCGAGGATTGAAGGCTGGTGAAGAGGAACTCAATCTTTACTCAGGCAGTAATAATAGTGCATTTTAGGGTACTTAAGCACATTTATATCTCACATGTTTTTACTTGTGCCAGTCTACAAAGCATTTGCTTAGCGTCAAGCATAGTGAGAACTAACTAATGTTGACATGTTTCTGCATTAGGGCTCTGGCGGCAGTTCTATTGTCACTGTCTTTTTCCTCCAGTAGGGAAAGCCCTGAGAATTCCACACATTCCACATGTTATAGAAGTACTGGTTTTAGAGGTCATATGGATGTTCTGGACATCTTTCTTTACTCAGAAAGGATTTTTTCAAATAAACAAATATATATACATGTGTTTTTATGTGCACATACATATATATTCAAAGTTTGCAGAGCATTTTAGTGGTTCTTTAATATACAAGATATATTGTCATGAACTTACTTTCTAAATCAGCTGAGTTCAGATGCATGAAGTTATTATCTGCAGAATAATAACATCATCATTGTCATAGTAACTCACTGTGCAAGGTGCAATGAAATGCTGGTTGGCATTTTCTGCGTCTTGAAGCTTACCTTTTAAGGGTGATATGATTTCATGCTTAATGGCAGACAAAGCCATGAGAATATTTCACGGTAAACAGCAAGACACCCAAACAGCTGTTATTGTTTGACCCCACTTACACGTAGGAAATTACATAGGTTACGGTTTCTGTATTATGCACAGCCGCTGTGCACTCTGTTCTAGAATACTGTAGTGTCACTGTTGGTATTGCCTGTGTCAACTATCAGACATCAGAGACAACCCTGACAAATTAGAAAGCTTGTGTGTACTAAATACATGTCCACTAGAGATTGTTAGGTCAGTGATGGTTCCAAGCTAATTTCGTGTTACTGGACAAGGGGACAGGTGACACAAGACATCTGTCCTGTGCAAAACCCCGACAGGCTGGTGTGAGTTGGATGTCCAGGTATGGTGTAGCCAGGTCTCCTGAGATGAAGTGATGTTCTAAGCATGTAGTTTCTGCTCAGACAGCCAGTGCAGGGTCAAATTCCTCATCCAGTGGGATCCTGCTTCTCCCTACCCTGTGCTTTATTAGTTTGGACTTCAGAACTGGTCAGCATCATTTATGAATAAATTAAAATCAAGAATTAGAAGTTCAAAGAATGTCTCCCTTTAGAGGCAAAGGAATAAAGTACAATGTTTCCTCGTTATGGTGGGCTGCCTGAGTCACTCCATCTCACTTGAGCTGATTATTGATGATGGAATGATAGTAGGTGGTGTCACATCATTTTAGCCCATTGGTTTCACTCTAGGAGCATAATTCGCTTTCAGCAAGTTTCTATGTAATAGCTCTTTTCTCTTCCAGAAAATGCAGTGCTCTCTGATCCTGCAAGCTTGGAGGTAAAATACAGACCATATAGTCCTTAAGCATGTGGGTGAATTGCTAAATAGGATAACTGTACAGAGCTACGGTAGAATGTCACGTTTGTTCATGGAGGCTGCTAAATTGAGAATCTTTCCTCTTATTATCCATGTGGAGACTTACAGTGGCAGATATCCCTACCATCTTTAGTGACTGGCTTTTAGTCTGGCAATGTGTGCCCATTCAGCTAGCTACAGCAAGAGCGTTTCAAGACTACTGAAAACACCCATCTCCCCACCGCTTGAAAATCTCACTTTTATTTTGATAGAAAAATTCTTGCTAGAACCGGAGGTGAGAAAGAGAGTCACGAAAGACAAAGTCAGAAGGGGTGTAGGTTAGAGTTTTAAACAGGTGTGAATTTGAAACAGGCGCCTGGATCTTAGATTCAGAAGAGTTTTCATTCAGCAGACTGAATATTTGGCCATGGAACTAAAGACATTTGAGCCTTCATCAAAGAGACTTTTTGTGTCTGTAAGCTTTTTAATGTGAGGTACCATTGGAACGTCTGTGCCTTACTGTAAAGGAAAGGGGCCCGAGGATGTTGGCATTGTGATTTTCCACTACTGTGTTGTTTACACTGACTATAGAATGAAATTTCATTTGACCCAGTAAGATAGGAGTTGCCCATTAGCATTAGAATAATTCATCCACGAACATCCAAGAGCCATGCAATTACTATTTCTTGATTTTGTCTTGTTAACATTAGACAAAACCGAAAAATGGCTCCTTCCCTCTTCCCAGAATTTCTTTGTCTTGTCTTGAGCAAAGTCAAAGGAAAGAGACTTTTGGAATCAACCAGGAGTTAAAGAACTTCAAACACATTTGGGTTTTCATGTCAGTTTATTACTTAGGTCAGGGTAACTTGACTCTCTTTTGCTGGAACCAAGAGTTAGAAATCCCTGTTCTCTTGATTTCCTGCTGCAGAAATTCTCAACAGTGCCACTGGGGGAACTTCAGAAAGGGGTAAGCAAAGCCTTCAGTCACAGCTAATTATTTTTGCATGAATAGGTTTGCTTTTGTTTCTATAGAGTGTTTTTATAATCTGTGTGTGTGTGTGTGTGTGTCTTCGTCTTCCCTCCCTCACTCCTTCCTTCCCTCCTCCTCTCTCTCTGCATCCCTTTCTCTTCTCCTTTTGCATAGTTTGTGTCATGGGAAACTATATAAACTTCTTATAGACTCCTAGTTCACACTGCCCACAGGGAACTCACACCTGTGTTTTCTGGTATCACTGTGGATGGGGTGGTATAAGAGAGGAGGATGACTCTAGAAGCTTTTGTCCATTCGGAAGAGCCTGGCGCTAAACCATCACCATAATAGTTTCTTTGTAATGTGTCTGTTCCAGCATCTTTCCTGCAGCCACCATGAAGGCTGTCTTCTCTCTAGCTTACATGGTTCTCCAGGTGCTCTGTCTCTGCCCTTTTGCCTCTTCCCTTAAGTCTTTCTCTCCTCCTATAGCGCTCCATTCTCGGCTCAGTACACACTGCCGGCAGTGACCTACGTGATGCTCCTTTGAAGTTTTGGGAGCTCTGCACTCAGGCTAACTGATGTGGAGCAAGCAGAGAATGTGGCCGCAGCTGAACAGCTTTGTCCTGGAGGCTTTCATGCCATGAAAGCAAATATCAAAGAAGGATTAATAATATTTTAAACCAAACCACACTTAATTTTGTTAAATGTTTCATCCTTTTCCTACGTGTACACCAGAGCAATTACAGACTCAGAGTAAATGAATTGCACATTGTACTGGAGTAATCTTTGGCGGAGGAGCTGCCAGTTACAGAGGATGCCAGGGGATGTACAAAACTGTCTTCCTGCTCGCTTTGCTGCTTAAGATTTTACCAGTGCTGATACATGCTAACTGATTGGACCCAGGCTCTCTTTCTTTTTCAGTTACCTCATTATTGAGTATGAAATCTTCTCATCTTTCATGAAGCTTGCTATTTCTGTGTTGGAACTAATTATGTAAGATTATTTAAACTTTTTCTTCAAAATTGAGACTTTGTCAGTCTCATTCCCCCACCGCATTTCAGGTGTGAGGCAGCTGTGCTGACTGCTGATGCCCACTGTGAATTGAGCCAATGAAGAATAACTGTGTGATGGGACACACGGCTGTTGATATCAAGTCATTCAGAATTCATAGGCTTCCTGAATTCATAGGCTTCCTGTGCTTCCAGTTGTTATCTCTGTGCAGAGGGCTCATTTCATTTCTTTAGAGAACGATGAAATGCCACATGTATGTGGTGTCTTGGGGAGACTCACGGAACTTTAGAAAGAAGATCCCACTTGCTTTAATGCTGTAAGAGACTAGAGAGAGAGATGAGCATAGTGTGTGGCAACTGTGGTGCTCCCAGGCTGCTTCTGATGGGACACATCAAAGGGAAACAGGATTTCAGAATTGAAATTGAGTATATCTAGAAGTTTCCTAAGTTGTGCCTTTTGGCCAGACTTTGAAAAGTTAGTGGGGGCTGTTAGTCATCAGAATAAAGAGCTGAGTCATGGCAACTGATTCTGTGCCCCAAAGGTCCTTGGGCTGTGGGTTGAGAAGGGAGGAGATACGGTGTGCAAATAGAAACTGGCATGAATATTCTTAGTTCTTCTGATCAGTTGTCCCAGAAGAAGTTGCAGTGTGTGAATCCATAGTGATAGTAGTACTCTCAAAACTCTGCTGTGGGCCTGATGATTTCATTCTGTCTTGATTGTATCCCCGTGTCCTTAGATGAAATCTTAGCACAAAAACAGTCTTAAAATTATGTTTTCATCATTTTCTTTTATTCATCTTAAAGAAAATATTGAAAACCCTGAAAAAGAAGAAATCGTGTCTACTTGCATATAAGTTCTGTGCCATTTGAGTCTTAACTTTATAGGAATTTCTAGACTGAGAAAGATAATTTCCTATGTAGTGGCGAAGAGAATATACATGTTTGTTCTCAGCCTGATGTAAAATCAGTTCTGCAAAGGTGAAAGATCTAAAACTTTATTTTGATTATTGAAGATAGATCACTTTTTTGAAATCAGCTAAAACAGGTTGCGGCTACATTGTGGTACTAAGTTTTCATGTTGTTCTGAATTCCCAGATGTTTTAACAAAGAAGTTTAGTGGTCCATGTTCTAATTAGCACATGTGCACACATCCACAGACATGAAATCATAGAAAACTGCGCAGGGAGCGTGGAAGATGGAGATCATGTTGATAGCGCTGACCCCCGGGAGGCTGTATTTGCACAGATTTGTGGGCAGAATGCTTGTGCTGATTCTCCAAAAACAGGAACACGGTCTCACACAGTGCCAGAGAGCATCTAGTTCATTCCATCCCCCTGACCAGACAGATGAAGAAACAGTGAGGGACACTCTGTGGCTTACCAGGGTTCATGGCTGATGGGAATCTGTAGCGGAACAGCACTCATCTCATCTGTTCCCTCGGTTCTAGGCCCTCCTGTTCCATCAGACTGAACTCTGAAGTTTTAAAACTTTGTGCCATGGTTCACAGGATGCCTAGAAAATGCCTCTCAGGTACTGAGCAAAGGTGATGTGTTAGAATTCTATTTGCCTTTTATTGGCATTAGCTTGATATAAGAATTCAACAGAAACCTCTCTGTGGTCATTTCTGCTCTTCCCTGTGTAAATCTCTGCCACCATGACTATTAATGTTAAGAGGATGGATTGACTTCTGACTGTAGGAAATCAATCACCTCAACTTTTGACAGCAGAGTTAGAAAAAAAAGAAAAGATGAATTGGTTTTTTTAGCGGCTTATTGTTTATTGTGATAGCTATTAAAAATAGATAACCAGAGGCTAATAAATGTTAATGGTCCCTTCACTATTAGAAAAATCAATTGTCAGCGGATATAGCACATATTAATATATTATTTTGTTTGTAATCTTCAATAACATTTAAAAATAAGAACTCACCCTGAGAATTACTTCATGAATAATCCTTTAAAGCTAATGGTAACTGCAAAGGCTATATTTAGGAGAAGCACATTTTCATCTGTATGTAATTTTAATGACTCTCAAAGCATTATTTTATAATTGTAATAAAATGCAGTGTAATTTGTCAAGATTGATAAACTCCTTACCAAGGACTCTTATATATTTCTTTGAAACTTGTTGGCGAACACTTAGATAGATTTCTAAATGTAAGTAATTAAAATTGTATAGTATTGAGTTATTGACCAATCCTGGACTATTAATCAAGCTAAAAAATTCTACAATCAGTGCTCAGTGTGCTGAAGCCTGGCAAAATAATAGTATTTGTGTTCAGTGAGGCAAGTAGCCACAATTAAGCCCTTCTCTTGACAAATGAGAGGGTACACTTTATTTTGCACTTAATTGAATTGTTGTACATGCTCGGCTACCATTGTCTCCTAGCCTTTCATTTTGGTTTCTGGTCCTTGGAGCTTACGCACGTGTTAAAGATAGAGGAACGAGGGCTGCTATCACTGCCAGTTTTCTGAGCGCACCCCAAAATGTCTGGGCCACGAACCAAGGCTTCATGAATTAAGATCCCACATAACAGCTTACAAATTTGCATAACAAAGATGTTGATCAGCAAATTAGAGCCCTGCTGCAAGGAATGATATGAAATCAGCTTTCAATAGGGAAAACTCCCTAGGTTTTATATTACTCACCCGATTTTACTTAAGTAAGCAGAGGAACCTTTGTAGGGAAGACAGAATTTTTATCTATTTTATGAAAACCAAAAATTGATTGACTACTCATGCGCTGGGAAGAATGGCCACTGCTAATCTTGCTAATTATCAGGTGTTTGTCTGAGTTTCCTTCCCTTTGCTTGGGCATCACCATCCTCCTCCTGTGAACACAGTGACATGCCATCGTTTCTGGGCTGCAGTAAATTATGACTTGCTCCAGATTAAACTGGGGACCTGAAGTTCGAGAAAGACCCAATGGATAAATATTAAAGAAGGGGAAGTAAGTCGAAGTCAGGATTTCTTCTGTGGAGCGACACATCCCGGTGCGCACCTGTGTTCTTCTGGGCCTTCTCAGGGGGTGTGCTGCAATGGAGCCTGAGAGAGTTTCATGTTTGTCAGCACAAACCTGCAGCTTCCTGACCTACTGTCATCTTCACCTTGCCCTCAGGATAAGGGCCATCCACCCTCATGTGGCCTTAGCATTTTGTCGATTTCTTGGGAGGACAGTTTATCCTTCATTTTCTGAACTGACAGAAATAATAGCACCTGTAGAGAGGAAACTAGACCATTGAATTTTGAGCACAAGTATTTTATAATTGTGTGATTTATCAAGATTGATAAACACCTGAGAAGAGTTGAAAGCCCCATGATATTGGGAGAAACAGTTGCATATTCTGTCCTGCTTAATTGCATGGAACCTCCATGCTTGTGATGGTAGACCTCACTTTGCCCTCAGGGACTGGAGATAAAAACAAGAAAGCAGGACTTCTTGAGATAGTATGGTTCACACCAGAAAGAATATCCGTTCAGGAATTCCATGCCTTGGCGACTCTCTATCTATGCTGCCTGTGGCTATGAGCCCTGGGCACCCACTAGCCAAAGCTCTGTACTCTTGTGAATGCTGAGAACGTGGCACCAATACCTTCTGGTCCTTGCCCTGTGCTGCTGACGTCCCCTGACGAATGCAGAAAATAACGGCCAGGTGGTGTCTTTGTTTGTTTCAGACCTTACCAGTGCGGCCACTGCTCCCAGTCCTTCTCCCAGCCTTCAGAACTGAGGAACCACGTGGTCACTCACTCCAGTGACCGGCCTTTTAAGTGTGGCTACTGTGGCCGCGCCTTTGCTGGGGCCACCACCCTCAACAACCACATCCGAACCCACACTGGAGAAAAGCCCTTCAAGTAAGTAGCAGCTGGCTCTTCATGCTGCTTCCTCGTCACCTCTCCCGAGAGCCTGCAGACCAGGCAGCACCAGGCTGCTCTGCACGGTCAGTGCTGGGGAAGGCTGTCGGAAGGTCAGTGGCCAGGCTGCCCCAGGGCCGGCTGGTGTATGGGTGGCTTTTGGGAAATAAAAGCCAGGAAATGTGCACACTGTTCCCAGCTTGGGCTGGGAGACCTTGAACACAAGACAACCTTTCCGGTATCTTTTCACTAAGGAAATAAGCAAAATTTTGAGATTCTTCTAGTGCCTGGGGACCTGTGCATCTAGAGTTTGAGCTGGGAGCCACACAGGCTGCCACCTTATGGTTCCATCAAGCCCCAGGGCCCGTAGCATCGTGGCCATGTTTGAGGACATCCTTGGGGAGTTGAGCCCTTTGGGATTCTGGTGACTCCCTTTCCTACATGTTAAAGAGGTTTGAATGTGTTATAACTGCCAACTTGCGACTTTTCAGTGTACCCTTTGGATGTCAGAATGAACATGGTGGTGAAAAAAGAAAAGACCAAACACAGGGCATGACTGAGTTCTTGAGGATTCAGGGACTGTGGAAAGCAGAAGTAGAACTGAATTCCAAGGGTTTTGGCAAGGTAAGGGCACCTGGCCAAGAGGGTGTCTTTCTAGATATGATGCTGTCATGAACACAGTGGACATCTGAATCAGGCAAGGTGACCCATGCATTCACTTACTCATCCATTCATGTATGTATGCTTTCATTCAGAACATACTTATTGAGCAGCTACTTCTGTCTTATGTACCTTTTCAGGAACAAAAAATACAGAAGTGAGTGGGATTTAGCCCCCCTAATCTTTGAAGATCTCATAGATGATAGGACAGTTCAATTAATAAGCAAGAATTACAACACAGGATGGAAAGTACCAATATGAAAAACAAGAAGATGTATGTGTATATAGTACAGAGTACTACAGGTAGTATAGAGTAAAATAGTCTATGCAGTCTGGCGAAGATGATGATTAAGATGCGAACTGAAGGATGCATAGGAGTTTTCTAGGCTTACAGAAGGAAAGAGACTTTCCTAGCAGCTCAAACCACATGGGAGTGGAAAGACTTGGGAACATAAACCATCCTGTGTGCATGGTGGTCGTCTCAAGTTACGTATTCAACCCTTCATATCTCCCTATAGTTATTTGCTACCTTTCCCTGATTAAGAAGAAAACTTGAAAGGGCACAGATGCACCACCTACTTAGCTTCTGTTGGGAAAGATCAAGCAAGAAAACAAGTGGCTCAGGGAGGAGGAGACAAATCTGCTGTTCATTCTTAGGAAGTCTTCCTGGAGTATCAGGTTCCATGGTTTTCACTCAGGCCTCCCTGGCATGCCACATGTTCACTGTGGCGTCTAGCAGAGTCCTGCTGGTCTGGGTCCACCTTGATATCTGCCATCTTCACTCACCTCTTCATGAATTAGTTACCTTGGTTCATTAGTCTTAAACTACTTTCCTTCATGGTTTATTGTGTGGGGTCAGTTAACAAGCAGTTTTAGTTGTTATCTGTGTGCATTGGTGCTGCTGGCTCGGTGCAGAAAGGCCTTTGCTTAGGGGACAAACAGGTTTGCATCTACAGTGGAACCTAGGTTAAAGCAGCCCAGCTGTCCCTGTGGGGCTGCTGTAACCCCTCCCCTACCCCAGTCTCTTTTTCTAACCCACCCTACAGACCAGATGGATTAGCACCCCCTGATGGTGCTCTTGATGATGTCACAGGTATTTGTGTCCCACAACGTGACTTGTCATCACCCTCAGCCCTGACCCGAAAGGGTCACCAAGCTGATGTCACCACTGCTGTTAATGTGGAAGATGACAGTGAAACATTTCAGGGCTCTTGGGCAAAGAGCTTTCCAGCAGCAGAGGACTGGGATCATCCTAGCCCCTGGTGTTAGGGAGGGCAGCCAGATGACACGGTGCTGGACATCAGATTGATTTTGATCTTGTTGCTGTGTAAATAGATTTTAGTAATTAATTGAAGAGGTTTCAGGGTCAAAATGGGAAATAGATTTCTATTAATGTTAAGGTGTTACTTATGTGTAACCTCGTTGACTCCACTCAATTTTTTCCTTTAACATCCTGTTTTTGTCATGTTTCCAATAGAGTTGCCATGTTAACTTAATTTTAATTCATCAGATTATTACTTATTTCAAGGGTTTTAATAATTTTTTCCTTCCTGAAAAATGTTTTTGGTGACCATCACCTAATCTCATCTGGAAAGAAAATAATAAGGAAACCACCAAACATGGTTGGGTTACACTCTGCAGGCACCTTTTAGTTCCTTCTGCTTCTGCCCTTATTTAAAATAGCCATTTGCTCTATGATTATTTTCAATTTAAGAAATATATATACCCAGGGGAGAACAGAGTGCACACTTATTTTTTTAAAAACATGAGATTTGAACATCTTCTAGAAAATGAAAAGCTCGTTCCTTTGGTGTGCATTACCTGATCTTGAGGGTTAAAGTCTCCCAAGGGAGTTTTGGGGATTCTGCCAGCCATAGCGCATGGGTTGCCATCCCTTGGACATTTGTAAATATTATGAAGTTATCCTTTTATGGGCTTCGAGAGCAAACATTACAAAAACACTTTCATTGCAGATCAGTCAATAAAAGGGTTTCACCACAACAGTTAATTTTACTACTTCAACTAATGGGTATTGGATAAACAATGTTGCAAAGAAGATGCTTGTAAAGATGTATAGCCCAACCTATGTCTTGGGCAGCTTCCAAATAGATTCCCAAATGGCATCATCCCCAGCTGTCCCACCCACATGGGTCCCGGAGGCCATCTTGGGATTCCTGGGCCCAGCTGAGACCAGGCTGCTATGAAAGGCTCACTTTCTGAAGTCTTTCACTGAGAAGTGAGTGTCTGATGGAAACCAAGATGGTTACCCAAAGGTAACCAGAGAAGATTTGGCGTTAAAGAGAGCAGCATTTCATCTGCCTTTGCCTTACAATTTGGTTGGTTGAAATCTCACTGTGAGTCTCCATATCCCAAATGCTAAGTAGATCCCAGACTTGTCATCAGCTCAACCAGGCTGTGGACTTTCGAATTTCCAAAGTAAAGGAGCATGTAGGAAAAAATGCATATGTGAGCATCCTGATGAAGGCCTGGGAGACCACAGGTCAAGGAGAATGGGGAGCAGAGCAAGGCACCTTTTCATTTTACAGCAGTTTCCAAGGACAGGAAGGAAGGAAGGAATCTAAAATTGGTTCTTTTCAAGCTTTCAGGGATATGGCTCAGTCCAGGAGGCCTCATGTTAGCTGCTCAGTGCAAATGCAGAGCCGGGAAAAAGTAGGACTCTCCTGAGAGCTTCTTTCCTTCATCTTTCTTAGAATCAGGGGAAGAGAATCAGCATTACATTTTGCATTAATTAAAGACAGTTTGTCTTCTTATACAAAAAAATTAAAGGATCTTCCAAAGAATGTCTAATATTTTAACAAGGTACAGGTGAAATCAAAGCAAATCAAGGAGTGCATCTTTAAATATGCAGTGAACACAGCAAATGCATGAAGTCCTGGGAGTTTGGTTCCATTAAAAAAATGTTTTGTCTCCCATCCAAGTACTCTCCAGGCCCAACCCTGCTTACCTCCTGAGACCAGGTGTGTATACGGTGGTGGGGCCATAGACAAGAAACATCTGGGCCCTAGAGGCACAGAAAGAAAGCTTGCAGGATTTTTTGTGCAAGTTTTATGTAATAAAACTTGACGTATTTTGCATCTTTGTCTGTTTCAGGTGAGCATTATTCAACTCCCTGTACCTAATATATGGCCAATCATATAAATAATGATTTCAGATATAGAAGAAAGTCAAGTCGAAGGAACACTCCCATACTCATAGAAAATTAGGGACATGGTCTTTCCTGGACTCCTGGAAACTTTCCTCTTCAGGGCCCCTCTACTGCCCCTTATTTGAAGCTGTGGCATCAGCACCACATGCAGAACCCTGAGTGCAAACAGTTGTCGGTGATTCTCTGAATCTTTCCTACTTTCCCTGTTACTGTTCATGCCATTCTTAGTGTCTCCCAGTCACTCATCTGAGAATGGGGTTCACCATTAAGTAAATGCCAGCCCAGTGAGGTCTAGCTCTGAACTGCCTGACCTGAGTGTTTGCATTGAGTCTACTCTGCAGCAAACTGCATTATGCTGTGAGGAAACTGGTGAAGAGAACTTTTTGGTAATTTAAAAATGATGAGATTCTCTTATTTAAAAGATACTTTTATATTTAGCACTCTTGAATTCCTTAATCCTACAAGCTGTGCTCTTATAATTCCCAGCCTGCACACGTATTATATCTAGCAATCTACTCTCCTCGGGAAGGGGGAGTTCCTGAAAAGGGAACTAAAGGCGTTTCCTACACATCTGCATGTGTTTTCACTCACACTTGGTGAGCAGATGGCTCTAGAGATGCTGTCTCAGTGATGATCTAAGCCACCTTAGGCATCAGCGTTGTAGATTTCCTGACTATTATTACCAATTGTTCCATGAAAGCAAATGTAAATGAGGCATTTAGGCAAGTACCTGAAAAAAGTAGAATTTTCCTCAATGTTTCTATCCAATCTGGATATTTAAATGTTACATATAGGCTTACATTTTTGCCTGATCGGAAATACAGGATTTCTGAGTGGTGAATTCTTTCTGTATTAATACATGAAATTAGGAGGCAAAAGCATGAGCCAGGGAAATTGCTGCTTCTCGTAGTTGTTCAAGTTATTCTGCTCTCTTTCCAATGGGCTAGAGCTTCAAATTAAAAAAAAAAAGGAATATAATCATTTGAAAGTTTGTCAGGCAGTGAAAGGTAGTATATTTTGACACACTCATCCAGTAACTAATCAGTTTTCTAATAAACAATCAGCAGTCTGCTAACATGTCCTCAGCACTTCAGGAGCTTGGAGAGGGGATGAGTGGCCCGTGGCCGTTAATGAATACACCAAAAATCATTAACTGATCAATACTTCTGAGTTATTTTCATTGAGCTGATAGGTCTGATACATTAAAGCTGACATTATACATTTGTCAAGATCACAGTGCAGTTTTTAACAGTGTAAGAGGCTGCTAAAAATATTCCCAGAAAGACCATCAGAATAGCACAACTTCATCCCCCTGTCACACTCAGCTGGCACAGGAACCCTGGAGAACCCAGGCAAGAGTCCATTTCACCACTGTCACAAAAGAGGGAGTTGTCACCCCAAGTAGACAAGTGCGTTCTGTTTTCCCAGAGCAAGGGGCTTATAGCCTTAAAGGGAAAACAAGAGGAGCGCCTGCTGGATAATGGGGACTTTTCCATGAGAGGTTTGCCATAGTCCAGTGATGCAGATACTGTAAGACCTAAAGTTGCATTATTTAGGAGGGATGCTTGCTCTTCTGAATGGCTTTTCCTTTGAAGGTTTGAGAAGAGGGAATGACAAATGGCTGCTGTGTCCTGACCAGCAGAGTGGTGACAGGGGTGTCTGCCTGGGCCCAGCTTACCTCCACAGTTCAGTTTGTGTGTGTGTGTGTGTGTGCACACAATCATTGACAACCTGCCAGGAACAATCGCCACCATCAAACAGAAGGATCAGAGGCTACCATTTGGGGGTGTGTGTGCGTGTGTGCATACATGTACGTGTGTGTGTGTGACCCATCTTGCTAGAGAGTGTATGTGTCATGGGAGATGGTTGACACCACGTTCCATTGATTATACCCTTCCCTTTTTTTTTTTAAAGTTAATGAGAAGAGCTATTCTTGAGAGGTGAAACCAATTTCCACTTCCTCGGACACACTGGCCTCCATTATGACACTGTTAACATTCTTTCTACTAAACTTCCTGGAGCAGTAACCTCCCTGAACCACACAAACACTGACTGATTGTAGCCTGTCTGAGTCCCCCCAACCCACTGCCAGTTTATTTTAGGCCTCAGTTTGGTGGGGCTGTGAGGCCATCAGTAGCTATTGCACCAAAGCAAACCCCCCTCCCCCATATCCACCACCCATAGTCACAGCCAACTAATGTGTTGCTTCCTCTAGTTTCAAAACCTGGACATGATCACTCTTTGCCTGCGTGTTGAGGGGAGGAAAATTCCTGATTTTAAATTAGCAGCAAGTGAAATTCTATTTGTCATCAATTTCTCTTTGGGGTTACGGAGCAGAAAACTGCAGACAAGCTGCTGCTTTGATGGCTCACTCCTAAAAATCTCTTTTTGTTCTTTATCTATTTGAACTGACAGTGATCAGAGCCGCAGCAGGACAGGGCCCTCTGGAGAAATCACCTTCCCCCTGCCTATTGACAGATCCCTCTGTTCTGCATCAGACGGGCTTTGTCCCATCGCAGGCATCCAGGCCTTGGAAGGAGCCACCAATTAAACCTCTTGAGCCGGTAAAATCTGAAGCCACTTTGGAGTGTCTGTTCTGATTAGGCAGGATGAGAGGAAGCCCATCACCCTGCAGGCCTCGCTCCCTGGTCTCAATTTTCTCTCTTGCCTCCACCAGGTGCGAGAGGTGTGAGCGGAGCTTCACACAGGCCACCCAGCTGAGCCGACACCAGCGGATGCCCAATGAGTGCAAGCCAATAACGGAGAGCCCAGAATCAATCGAAGTGGATTAACTGATTGACTGGTTGGAATTAAACTGCAAGGAAAGTCATGATTAAATGTCACGGACACTTAAGCAAAACCAAAGATTTCCTCTGAGCAACTTTCAATCAGTCCCAGAAAACCAAAAGCAGTAATAAAATAAGTAAGATGTTAAGAGATATTGATCCTGGCGTGGAAGTCAGACCAGGAAAGAGATTATTTATTTATGACTAGGAATGAGACTTATTTCAGTGGACATCTAACCTGGGATGGCTGACACTTCCTATCCCACCATGTATTTGCTTTGTTTCTAAAAAGCTTTTTTAAACTGTTATTTAATACCAAAGGGAGGAATCAGGAATCATATGGGTTCCTCTGCCCGCAGTCGTCACTAAGAATGCACAGGGACTTGTTTCTCATTGCACCTTTTTCTAGTAGCATGATTCAAGAGACCCACTGTACAGCCCTTCTTTCTGCTCTTCTGTTCAGCCTGGCCTGATGTGGCTGCCCCAGCAGGAACCTTGGAAGCAGAAGCGAGTTAGCGCCGTCTCTGTCAGCACCATCTTCAGCCCCACGGGCCTTCCATTTCTGTGTTTTCCGTGCTCACTTCTCATGCACTTTCCACATGGCTCCTTCCATCCAGCAGCCTGGTCTTGATGCAGAAGAGCCTGGAAAAAAAGAAGAAAATGGTTTAAATTTCAAAATTTTCAAGGAAAAAAATGGAGTGAGACTTTGTCCTGTCTGGATATCAAAACTATGTAAAATGTACGGAGCTTCATAATGCAGTATATTGTTCTGAAGCAACTAGTTGAGAAAATTTTGTTTTCAATAACAATTTAGCTTAAAAATGAAAATAAAGTTCTTCAGTATGAGGCTGAATATGTGGTATGGGGCTTCAGGTAATTTTTATGTTGCGCCTGTGAACATGTCGGATACGTGAGCGAAGGCAGTGCCAAGCTTCTTTGTCAAGGTCCTTTTAGGCAGTATCTTCCTTCCCCATACAGGTGAGACCTGAGTGTGGGGGGGGAGCATTTGTGCAGAAACAGGTGAAAATAACCCAGACTGGAAGCCCTGGGAGGCAGAGCCACAGCGAGGGTTGTGGGTAGAACAGACTGCCCAGGAACTAGATGATTTTATCAATATACAAATGATGTTTTCATCTCCTCTGGTCTTTGATACTGTGCTTCCCTCAACATTGATCCATTGAAAGAAAAAAGATGATGTATAGAACTTAAGTATTCTCTGAGTGCTAAGAAAGGGAGTGTAATGTCAGCTAACCTTTTGGTCATTCTGCAGTGGTGCTCAACAGAATTGGATCACAATCCTCGAAATGATCCAACATCAGAAGAAGTGGCGGCTTCTGTCATTAGCTTCTTGCAGCATCGCAGAGATGGGGTCAACCGTGATAAAACTGCATGGTTTGATAGAAAGTACTTAACAGCAGCAGTGTCTGTGGATTTCTTGGTCGTGGATGACAAGAGAACCACCAACCTTTTAAGGAACTCCTGCTCCCTTAGCCCTCTTTTCCATTGTTTTCCCCCAGCAAAAAGACAAGACACAGAGTTGAACTGACCAGTGGAAGGAAAATACTATGTGGTTCATCTTATTCTATAATCATGCATTTGCTTCTCAGAAAATCTTCCTTGCCTTTTCATTTTGTTCCCCCATCCTTTAGCACCCAATGACCACATTTAAAATGGAGTAAAACTGGGTTTCACTAATTGTATTTGTAATTTATATATCTGTATCTCAAAATCCTTGAGATTATGGAGGAAGTTGGCTAAATCTTAACCTCTGTTTCCCAATCTCAACTCATTCACCTAAAATTTTCCCTCTACTCTTGTTAATTCCTGGTCACACCAATGAAAGCAGTCTGTGCTTCTGTGTAACTTTTGCTGATTGAAAGTATTCTCTCTAGTAGATAGGAACATGAGCTGTGCTCTGTGTGATGGTGACATTTGCCCATAGTATGTGCCTGTTGGCAAGGGTGGAAGGGGTGTGTAGCCATGTTAGCCTAGTTCTCTAAGGAAATAATAGATCTGTCCACAGAGGCCAAGTTGTTCCATTAGGATTGAAATATTTGGTTATACTTTTTGAAAATTGTACTAATGGACTTACCTATATTGTTTTTAGTAAGAAACAATTAGTTCAGCCATTTCCTTCTTAAGAGAACACAGCCCACCCCTCAGTTCTCGTGAACATTATCATCCCTTCTCAAGGATGGGAAGCCCTGTGATTGGCATCATTTCTTTTGTTCCCAGAACAATAGAAATGTTCTGTCCCCTCTCATGGCTTTGCCTGCTGCTCCCCAGCTTCCACCGAATGTGGCAGGAACCTCTGTACTGGAAGGAGCATTCTGTTCATTTTAAGTCTCTCTTTCTCCTTGGTTGTTACGAGAGATGTTTACATGTATTTTCCACCAATTTGATAAGAAAATATTTTCTATTTAGCAAGTAGAAAACTCAGCTGGTCAGTTTTCACCTTGCTGAGCTATGCCTTACTTCAAACAAATCAACCTAACTCATCTGTCCTGAGACAAGCCAACAGCCACAAATACACATGGAACCCTGATGCAGGTCCTGAGATCAATTTGGTCCTAGTTTTTGTAACTAAAGTATGTGCTGGGTTGGGGTAGGAGTTAGGTAAGAAATGCTCCCTAAAACCTTCCAGCAATTTCTTTAGCTTTTTGTGTTTAAAAAATTGATAGCCCCTTGGGTTGCTGTAAGTGGTTGATAGCAAGTGCAGTCATAAAGATTTACCATCTTCCTTTTTAGTAACTTGCAAAGTAACCATGTCACAGTGAGAGAAAATACTCTGAATCACCAAGAAAAGAGATGTTCAAGATGAGAAGGGGTGGCTATAGAATTGAAGGAGTGTTTGACTCTGGAAGCAATTCTTCTTCAATTGCTAGGGAGACAATTTTTTTTCCTCTTTTTCTTTCTTTCTTTTTTTTTTGGTAAGATGAGTGACATTCTAGCATATACTCATTTGTCTAGTGAAAAGTCAGAGTGTGCTGCCAGGCAAAAGCTGAGATGCAGGAGGGAAAGGACTGCAGACAACACATTCCTAGAAATATCTCAACAGCCTTAGGCAAAGTTGACTATTTCCTACAAGAAACATGTATGAATTCTTTTAAAGATAAGCCTTTTCATTTTAGTTATCTTTATCTTTAAAAATGACTTTTCAGGATTTATTACATGGCTAATTAAACCTGTATAAGTTAATCTTGTATAATTTATATAATGTGATTCATTTAGTAAATATTATTGAATGTCTGTCTATTCAAGTGTAGCCTTTTGGAGGAAACTTCTCATTAACAAAGGTTATGATACCACTCTGTTGTCATAAGACTCAGATTTGTTGGGTTGAACCTTGCAGAAAGTTCATTCTAAGAAGTGTAAAGATTCACAAACATTTACCAACTCATCAATTTTTTACATCACTTGAGTGGTTTTTTAATTTCTCAACAACTATGTATCAAATTCTTGTATAAAAAAACTCACTGTAGTTGTTTGCCATAAGCAGTGTTACTTAAGTGACTGCTAGGAAACAGTATTTTGTAACTTGCTCTCAGTCCCTCAGACTATTGGTAGCTGCCACCAAGATATCAGAGAGATGTGAATTCAGGGGGAGACTAAAAGGTAGCAATTGCAAAACAAATTAAGATACACAACTAGTTTGTCTTTGCTTGATCTGCTGGCCTGCTGGTTCTTAACAACTAAATATTAAAGATTAAATATCAAGATTAAAGGCCAGAGTCATAAGCTTTTTAACCCCTTTCTAGTGATACACCAATATTTGGGGCCAAGGCTGATGTTGCCCAGGGAAGGGACATTGAGGAACCTGTGTGGGTCTCAGGGGCCATGTTGATGTTGCTGCCCCTGTCCACACCCCCAACCCCATTTTCCCGCTATGGTGGCCAGTGAGGAGCTCAATTCCATGTAGGTACTTCCTGGAGCTCTGTCAGAGCCCATGATCATGACTGCTTTGAAAAATTGTTTGGTTAAATTTGCTTTTGAATTTCATAGTGAGACTTCATGTACTAAAACTGAAGGTGCTTCTTCTAATTACGCCACCCTCTGAGAACTGACTGACATCTTTGTTTCACCGCAAGACAGATCAGTATTATTGGAACTGAGCTGTTGGTGTAGGAAACTGATTGATTTTCATAGAAGTAACATCATTACTAAATTTGTTTTGCCCAAATTAAAAAAAAGTCAAGTGTGTCTGTTGTTGAAATTCAAAAGCTTGGTACACCTCCAAAGGGGGATGTTTATAGAACAGCATGGCACTTGGGGTCAGGGGTTGCTCTCTGTAGCCCCCACAGCCTTGCATTTAAAAGTAAATCCATCATTTTAGTATTAAGGCTACGCATGCCTGCAAAACCAGATTGAGAATAACAAACTAAGGAAACACATTTTTAAAAAGTTGGTTTCTATTTCCCTTCCTTGATGTGAATTTGATTTTATTTCCCATTGCCTGAAAGATAATAAGTTATCCTTCTTTAAGTGGTAACAGTAGATTCCGGAAATACCATTCATTTGTCAGGATCCTTTCAAAATGAAGAGGTTTGGAGCCTTTTTATGAAGAGATTTGGTATTTGCGTAGTTAGCCACCAAGAGTTTGAGATCTAACCGTTACTGGTACTTACCTGAACTACTACAGAATAATAACATAGCACTCCAGGCAAGGCCACTATGTTCCAGACCCTCTCAGGTTAAATTCTACAAAAGGAATGGTCAGCTGTCAGTTACAGCTGGCCAGAGAGGCAATTCAAAAGGAATACACTTTTATCAGTAGAAGCATTGCTACAGATGTAGCCTGTGATCCATGGTTGTGTTCCCACTTAGTTTCTCCTTTTACATGTTTCAGTAAATCAATATAAAAATGATAGAAACAAATGAGGAAACAGTACAGACTTTAACCATTGGATTGTTTTCCATATGTTTTGAGGTGCTATCATTACACTTAGAAGACTGTTGAGTAATTTGTAATGAAAAAAATCAAATTGAGCTTATCTCTCAGTATTGATGGTAGCAAAGGTAGCAGCTTCTTGTCAGTTTACCAGATAATATAATTAGTTCTTAGTAAATCTTCAAAGAAATATCATCATCATCCCTTTTTCACATGTGTTTCACTTTAGTTCTTACCCTACTTCCAAGACATAACTATTCTTAAAAGGAGAAAATACATCCTAATTCAAGACTTATTTTTGAGAACAAGGTTTTTTTGAGAACATGAAATAAACACAAGTCTGATTTATTTATATGTATGTTTGTGGAAATAGTGCTAGAGTACCCTAAAAATACCTAGTTGGTGTTAAAGTTGTAATCTTCAAATGGTTGCTTCTGGGCAGCAGAATTTCAAATATCCCAATCCTGGATGATACTTTACCCCTGAAACATGGAACTAATATTGCACATTAAAGAAAAAACTTTTTCACAGGTGCTTGATGTGAGTTAGGACACATGGCAGTGGGCAGGAGGCAGGTTATGTTGAATAGTGGCGGAGAGAAGAACAAGGCTTGAACACTATTGACAAGTACAAACACATCCTGAATACAGCTAGGTAAAATCTGGTTTTCCTCCTTTGTTCTGACTGAATGCTAAGTGAGTTACTTTTCCGGCATCAATGGGGTAATTATGCAGTTGTATCCATTAACAATATGAGCTTGTGTGGTTGTCTGTGAGGACTGAAGTCATTATAGTTTTGTTTAGTGAAAGGTACAAATAATGCAGTTACACGCGTGAGGTACTGGGGGAACCAGTTCAAGATCTTAGAGGTGATCTAGATGAGTCTGTGAGTTCTGTTAAAAACCTAAGTTTACAAAATGTCTTTATAAACCAACTCTCTTACAGAGTAACTCTTTACCTTGGCATTGACACCACCACACATGCTACTTTTCTAAGGACTGAATTCTAACAGATACATTTGTTTGTCAAAGTCTTGAATGTTTTCTTCCTCTGTAGAACATGGTAGTCTCCAGCTGGTATTTCCTATTTCCTGCCTTGCCAAGTATTCTAGTTGCTGGCTTTCTCCCCCAAAGCTTGGCATGCCATTTATGCTGAAAACAATCTTGATAGAAACTTCAGCAAATTGGAGGTACACTTCCACAGTGGGACTCTTGTTCTAAAGAAAGAAATCCTGTAGAGTAGGTGACCACATGTCTGGGGGGCTGCCATTTTAGACCCATGTCTACCAGTTCACAGTCCCTGTTCACTATTTGGGTGTTGTTCTAGTGATAAGAAAACCAACCCTTGGAAATTGAATTTCTCTGAACAATCTAATACATACATTAAAATTTCTCCCACCTTGGAGGGAATAAAAAAGCAGGCAAAATTTTTCTCTTGGTCAGTTCTAAGTACTCCTGTTGGAGTTATCTCCCAACAAGCACCAAGGTAATGGCTTAGACTCAGAAAACTCTCATCAACAAAATTATTTTAAAAACCTGATATCCACAAATGAATCAATTTTATTGTATCAAAGGCATCCAACTGGTATGGTCTGAAAACTATGATGTTTATTTAGATGCTCTTGAAGTATTTGTTTCCTTCTATGCTAATTTTAGTTACTGTAAGTGTCCCCCTTCTATGCTAATTTTAGTTACTGTAAGTGTCCCCCACTGGGATAGAAATAGATCTCTAACTTTCCATCAAGTTAAATGATGAAGGTTAGCGATCCACTTTAATCCTGCATTTTGACGTTTAGAAAGGGTTTAGAAGGCAGGCAGAGGAGCGAGAAGCAGCTGACTGGGTAGTGAGGTGTGCTTGTGGTGAGGTGTGCTTTGTGATCATCAAAAATGATCATCCCGCATTGCTCACATCTAACTTTACTAAACTCACATCTTAAAAAAACTACAAAGGACCCATGAGATCATGCATGCAGCTGCACTCAAGATAAAATCAACCAGGATTATTGTGATTAAATGGAAAACAGGCACACATTTCAAGATAATTAACCGAGAAATGTAAATATATTTGATTCATTAAACGTTTCTAGGATGATTCGCTCTTCCTCTGGGTACTGTCTTTCGAGTCTCCGTCTTCCTGAGTGCTAGCTGTTCAGTTCTTTGGTACACCATATGTTGTGGACAGTCAACAACTCTTCTTGGGAAAACAAGAGCTGAAGCAGGAAATGGGAAAGCTTGTAGATCTAGCTAAGGGGAATGTCGTTAAAATTCAGTCTTGTAGTTTATTCAGATATATTTGAGATTTCTTTTTCTTCACTGTTGTGCGCACAAGTGCTTTGTTCGGCAAAATCAGGACTGTTCTCGAGCAATCTTACACTCAGAGGCCCAGCCAGCACTCTGTGGCGCAGTGCACCTGGTATTGGATCTTGGTCATCATAAGTCTTGGAGAGGAGCAGAAAAGGTCGGTAGCCTTGAATGCAGGAACACAGGGCTGCGGTCAGGAGGCCAGAGTCAGCGTGATTTCTCTCTTCTGTTAGGAAATAAAATTCCACTGTAAAAAGTATGTGAATTTCAAGGAGCAATGAAGAGAGCTCAGACTCTTTCCATGCACCGACGGCGAAGGGGTAAGATTGTTGGTGAAGCCAGAGGATAAAGTCCAGGTAGACCCCAGAGAGCCTTATAGAACTTGGCAGTTACTGAGTGAAGTGGGGAAAGCTGGGTTCAAAGAGAGGTGACCTGATTGAAAAGTAGTGTTGACTGCTCTGTTGAGAACAGTCTATGAGGCATATAGGCTGAAGACAAGAGATGGTAATGTAAGGGGGTGATAAGGCTGAATTGGGGGGCTGTGGCTCCACCTTTGTAGTAAGATGCAGCTGAGGAGGAAGACACCACTGGCCAGAGACTCGGTGAAGCAAGTGAGTGAAGCCTCGCGAGAAGACAGTGCAGGCACGAGAAGAACGCAGCATGAGCGAGCCCGTAAAAGTGCATGCTGGGAGCCAGGGAGCCAGACGCTGCCCAGACAGGAGTGGCGGAGGAGGCTCTCTGGTAGCTCCCTGACCCGGGCTGTGGCCAGGCCAGAAGAAAAGCCGTGAGCTTTGGGAACTTGAACCTGGTTATGAGTGTCCCTGACGAGAGGGCAGCTCGCTGTAAAGATGTCATGGTTGCATCTGTCCCTGACAAGAGGGAAGCTGTTGGAAACCTGGACTTAGTGTTAACTGGACTGGGTGAGACATCCAGGGGGCCTGAGCGGCCCTGAGGACTCTTGGTTCCTTATGCTCTCATTAAGAAACCCTGTTTCTGTTAACCTGTCTTGCACTGCTGTGATGAGCGGGTGGACGAACCTGGTAGTGGCAGGTTTGAAGAGTGGCTTTTTTCCTTGTGAGGCAGTTTGAGGTAATTTGCCTGCCTCTCATGTGCTAGCAGTAGGAGGATCTGCCAATACCGTTGAGAAATGGTGGGGTCTTCTGTTGGGGTGGGGGGTGGTCGTGGTAAACGAGACAGGAAGTGGTTAAATTCTGGGCATATTTTGAAGATTGACAGGATTTGCTGATGGGCCAGCGATGGGATGGTAGATAAAGAGAGGAAGCCAGCGTGTCTCCAAGGTGTTTTCCCCTACACAACTGGAAGGTGGGGTTTTTTTGGTTTGGGGTTTACTCTCCATTTGTAGTTGCGCCCTCTGGCCTTCAGCATCAGGGTCACTGTGATATAACAAATGTGAAAATGACCTTGGACATGGTTGGCGACTCTCCTCAGTGGTCAGGTTTCACAGCCAGCCCCACCTGGACACCAGGAGTTGAGTTTTTGTCTGCTGCTTCTGGACACCCCATTGCCCAGGAATCACTGGCAGGTGTTTAACAAGCTAAAGACCTACTTTAGCTCAAAACCGAGGATCTGCTTTCAGAACAGTTGTGCTCTGTAGGCTCACAGCCCCTGAGTTTCATGCTGGAGATTAGGAAGGCTCACTGGACAGCTTCCCAGTGCAACTTGATTTTCTAATTATAAGTTAGGCTTTTAGTGACTGTGGGAGTGGCGAGGAGAAGGGGAAGGGAGGGTCAGTCAGGGAGTCAGGGGAGTGATTGTGGTTTCCAATATCCTGGTTGAGAGGTAAGCAGCTTTAATGAGATTTTTAGTCTATTGGCAACTTGTGTTTGTCATTTGTGCACTCATTCCTGCATCTACTTTACAAATATTTTAATAGTCTGTGCTATGATGCTCCTGTGCAAAAATGGGTAGGACATGATGGGTGATCAGATCTGGGAAGGAGAGAAAAACATGTCATCCAATCAAATAGAAACGTCGTAGGAGACTGTGGAGAATTGGTGAGGACAGATTTGAAGGAGTAGTCCCAGGAAGGGGTGTGCAGAGCAAGTCTCAGCACTTAGATCCTGAGCTGTGTGTTGAAAGGAATAGAGATGCCCATTTGGAGCCCATGCTGGACAAGGAGCATGAGAGTTGTTGATGGAAGCACCTTTGGAAGATTTATCATCTGTGTTGATGGCTGCCCATATACCCTCACCAAAGAGACCGTGTCAAATTGAAAGGTCTTCCCTTTGTCTGGATTGAATTCTTACCACCGCAGCCATCTGCTGTGTACATAATTGTTTTAGATTTGAAAAGTAAAGGACTTGACAAAGATGAAAAACAAATCAATAATTTATAGCATTGAGCCAACCTGTTGAGAGGATTTTCTTTCTGGTGATGGACTTCTTTGAGGAAGGAACTGCTCCAAAGGAAAAGTCACAAATGTACCAAACTTTGCACTGGATTTCAGGAAGGGGGCCCTCGATCTCAAGTTAAGAGCCCCTGACTCTCAGAGCTTGATTTTGCATCTTTCAGTCATCCAGCATATTTTCAAATGATTGAGTGGAAATTAAAACAAGACTACTGACTAGTCTTTTTTTAACCTAAAGATTGAAGTAACAAGGAAGAACAAGCATCATACCTTGGCTCTTAGTTAAAACAACAAGGGCTTGGGCAACTTCTTCCGGGACCAGGAACTTCTGCCCCTATTTATTTCTCAAAATGGGGCCCAGAGGAACTAAGAAAGGCGGGCGAATCAACAATCTAGGTCATTTTGTTGTTATTTAAAAGGGTAGCCAGACTGAGGTTTTCCCCATCCACCTGTTATCATCCCAGGTTAGTCCCTTTCCCCATCCCAAAATCTAAACTAATCTGTCTGTAGAACTTATGTTTGACATGTTATGTAATTGTAAGAGAATACTGATGTGGGTAATCCCAGACACAGCCAAGCTCAGTTATTTGGTATCTGTCAGAGCAGACAAAACAGGTCTTTCAGTCCTAAGCACTTGCTGCCTCAAAGTGGACAGTGATCCTTTTTGACCCTTTCTGTCCATTTTGCCTTCTGGTATCCAGCCTGATGAATGTGAATGCCCGCCTTTCCCCACACACGTTTTATAAAAGACACCAGTCTTTTAAAGTTTATCTTTAACAGAAACTTTTGGGCTTCCCTTTTTATTCTCTTCTGAGTCTATACCATGTCCTTATCCATTCATAGTGGGTGAAAAGGTATACCCTCTTCTCCCTCTGATAAAAGATACGCTTCCCTAGAACCTATGACTGTGACCTTTTTGTGAAGAAAAGGTTTTACACATATGGCTAAGGAACTCATGGTCACCTGGTTTATGCAATGGACCTAACTGCAGAGTTGTGTCTTGAGGAAAGGCAGGAGTGGAGAGGATGCAGAGAAGGCAGGGTCATCTGAGAACACAGGCAGAGGTTGGCTGTGTTTACAAGCCAAGGGTTCATGGAACCCTTAGAAATGGAAAGTGGCAACACAAAATTCTCTCGAGATTCTTTAGGAGGAGCATGGCCTACAAGTCCTTGATTTCAAACCCAGATTAGTTAGAAAAAATTTCTGTTGTTTCAAGCCACGGTATGATGGTTTCTTTCAGCAACCATGGGAAACAAGTACACCATTGTAGTTTACTGATAATGGTTCTTAGATCTGGCATCACACTTGTGAATCTGTACAGAATCTGTGTACCCTGCTGACTTTCAGGGAGGGTAAACTCCTTTTTTGTATACTTGATGCACATTGTTTTTTTCAAACTTTCATCTTTTGAAGTGTCTCTAATGATAAAGAACTTGTAAGCAGCCCATCAATTTTAGGTATGTTCTTTAAAGAGTTGTCCTAAGTTTTTAGACGAGATTGGGCGCGTTCAGGGTGGTATGGCCATAGACAGGAGTTGTCCTAAGTTTTTAAAGCACAAACACTAAAATTCTTCATAATTTTTTTTTTAAATTAAACTCCATAAATGATGGTGTCTGTAGTCTCTTCCCAGGTTATCTTCCTGAAAGGCAGTCTGACCGTTTGACTTCATGAAGGGTAGTTTGAATCTTAGGTCTATTTCCATATTTTGTAGCTTCATTTTTTTTCTACATTCACTTACAAACCCTTAATTCTTTATTTGAAGTGATCAGCAATGGTTAACAGGTATTTGATGGCTCCGTTAGCAATTCATCAACATTCAGATTAGACACATACTCAGAAATTAAAGAGAATTTTTTCACTGAAAATTACTTTCAGTACTGTGTCAAAATCTAACCTGAAGAACATAAATGGTTTCAAAATTTGAGTTCCAGCTTCAGGGTTAAAAGCAAATGCCTTTGTAATCCACTGTGGTTGCATGTGGGGGTGGAAGGTGTTGCTTTCTTCTCTGTTGTAGCGTTTGTTTATGGTTTTAAAATGTATCCTGTAAGACATCATTGATTTTTTTTCTCCAACAAATGATAAAAATTACTAAGTGTCATATAAGCTCTTGGCATTTGGGCATTTTGTCTTCTAAAGAAATTGTGGTTTTTTAACCTAAAAATCACAATGGAATTACAGAATGTTCTCAAACTAAAGAACACGTTTTGAGCAGTTCATGAAAATATAACCCCACCAACTTTAGCTACGGGTGAAAAAAAATGCATCTCTTAGAGGATAAATCTTGGCGGGGAGAGCATTTTGAATTTGGAAATGAGGTCTTTCCCCTTCTTTGTACCTGTTTCCCTGCCAGGTGAACTGACAGCTTGAGTCACTAAGAGGTGGCATCTACAGCTTTCACTCCTCTAACGTAGGCCATCTTTGAACTCCTAGGCCAATGTGGTGACTGTGTAGTGCCTCTGATCTGTCCTGTAGGGGGGCTGTGTGCTCCTGCTTGTCATCTGGTACTTCTTTCATCACTACGAGTACCTGCCTGGGCCGCCTGCTGGAGGCTGAGCACCTTGGACCTAAGCCACGTTGCCCGGGCAGCCCCAGCTAACTGGCAACCAATCTCTAGACCTGTGTGAGCCTGGCCAAAGTCAGCAGCAGGCCAGACCCATCCCCACAGAACCCTGGTGATGGGAGCCGTGCCTACACTGTTGCGTGTCCTTCCTTGTTACACGGAATAAACGTGACAGCAGAGAATCGCCGCGAGAGCCAGCGCAGCTCGGGGTGGAACCTTGGGAGCTCTTGCGCTCCTCCAGCTATTCCATACAGCACATTACAGAGACATGCGGTGGCTGTGAGTTGATGATATTTACAAATGTTCACTGTTTCCTTCTACATTTAATTAACGCTTGGAGACATGTTCTTGGCCACCCACTGTTGGTTGTGAATAAAGCCGGGTGTGGATTGTCAATCATTGACCGTCATGATTTTGCTCTTCCATCTTGGTGCACATGCGTAGTTTGGCGTCCCACTGATAGTCAGACTTACTCACCTTTTCTCTTTATTATAAATTATAAAGTAGTCATGAGTTTCCCAGAAAAAAAAAAAAAACACCTCTGTGTAATACAAGTTTCAGGGCTTATTAGAACAAAAGTGCCCATACATTTCTCCATCTATGTATATATATGTATTATACTTCATAAAAGTGGGGTTTTTAATCAATTTTATTCATGTATAATTTACATAAAATATAACTTTCAAGTGTTCATTGAGTTTTGACCACCTGCAGGGGAAATTTTTTTAATGTACCTTTTATTTATTTACTTGACGTACATTTATATAGCAGATTTGCTTGGGTGCTAAATGCTTTGTGTTATTATTTCTTGATGTTCTTGGCAGCTCTGAGGCAGGTAATAACTGTTCTTCCCATTTTACTCATGAGGAAACTGAAGTGTGGGTGGGTTGAGAACCTTGCCCAAGGTGGCCAAGTGGGAAGGCAGCACTAAGTGTTCTGCCTCTGGAGCACACGTTCTGTCTGCCTGTCTGCCAGTCAGTTGGTCAGTCTGTCTGTCTATCTGTCTAATCTCATCTGTTGTGTTCATTCTCTGGTTTTATCCTCCTTCCTCTGCCCTTGCTATTTGCTTTAGTTCTATTGACAATTTGCTAGTTTCAACTTTTTCCTGTTGTTTTATTTGTTTTCCTTATATCCCACACTTAAGTGAGGTCATCTGGTCTTTATCTTTTCTTTCTGGCTTATTTTCACTAACATCCCTTCCGGTTCCACCCATGTTGCCGCAAATGACATGAGTTTGTCTTTTTTGATTGCTGAGTTTCATTGTGTAACTATACCACAACTTTCTGTTCCATTTGTCTGCTTAGAGTCCACATTATTAATTTCTGCATGGCAGTGACTACTCCCCAGTCCTTGATGGCGGTGCCACTGTGGAACACCCACAGTGTCTTTGAAAAGGGAGTGCTTGCTGTGCTTTCTTGCCAATCTGATAGCAGCCAGTGAATATGGAGTTGTTGCCTTTGGCTGTGGTGTGTCTTGTTCTGCTGTAGAATGACCCTCCAAACGATGCTTCCACTTTTGGTCTCATTGGCACAATTTATAAATTTCTAACTGGAAAGCATTACTTTGTACTTTTTCTAGAGTAACTTGTTTGATCAAGAAGATGAGTGTGCTGTGTTTAAAACTGGAGAGAAGGCTTGAGTCACTTCAGACCTCAATTTGAAATGACAAAATTTCCTAACAGATAATGTCCTAGAAACAGGCTTAAGAGGATAGATGAAATTACAAAATGTCCGAATTATCACCCATTCGGTTCCTACTCAGTTTGTGCATCCTAGCACATACAGATCTGTCATCATACTTTTCCACTTGAGCTGTGGTGGTCCTTTACATTTTTGCTATTATCCTGAGTGATATGCTTTCTTCTTTTGCATTTCAGTGTACCATGGCTGTGTGTGTCTGTGTTTGTGTATGTAGAATAAAATGATATATAAGTAAGAGGCAGTGGAGGGTCAGAGGTTACGAACTCATGCCTCAGGTCAAATTCCAAATCTAGCAGTTAAGAACTATGTAGCCATGAGCTAGATACTCAATGTCTCTGGGCCTCAGTGTTCTCATTTATAAAATAATAACTACCTTTTGGGAATTCAGCTAAAGATTAACATTATTCACTTGCAGCAGTATTTGGCATATCTTTTTGTAAATATTTGCCATGTAACAGATAAAAATTAAGGAATACAAAAAAGATATATACAAATGTAAATATTATAAATAACAATATACAAATATAAAAATAACAATATAAAAATAACTGACTACAAGGAATCCTAGTAGTATTTGTGTAACTTTACAGACTATAGCTGCTATTGAGGACAGACTGAGAATTTGCTGAAAAATCATAACAAACTTATTGCAAATTAGTGACATGTATGTAAGAAAAATTGTCTCCCTACCTTCTCTGCTCCAAATCACCAAACTATCAAGGAACTCTATTCAGGCTACAATTACAGCATAACCAATTACCCCCAAACTTAATGACTTAAAACAGCCTTTTAATTCTGTACACAGTTTTGTGGGTAAGGAGCTCCAAAGGGCTCAGCAGGGTGGTTCTTACTGCAACTCTTGTGAGCAGTTGAGTCAGCTGTTGGAGGAGGGACTGTCTGAAGCTTAGTTGGGTGGTGCATTATAAATGGTTCTCTGTGTGACTGGAGTTGACTGCCTGGCAGCTGGGAGCTCAGTGGGGCTAACACATGACCTCTCTAGCTAGCATGGCTGTCTTCAGGGAGTTTGTGACATGGTGGCTAGCTTCCCTCATAGTAAGCATCCTCAGAAGACCAGCCTTGAAGTCACACAGCACCACTTCTACTGCAGTCCATTGGTGGAGGCTCTTCTAAACCTGCCTGGATACAAAGGAAAGAACGCTGACTCTCATTTCTCTTTGGGAGAAAAGGCAAAGAATGTGGGGGCCAGGTTTTCAAACTGCTATAGACCACTTAATGGAATTCTAGTAACATCCAAAGTTCAGCAGACTTTCCTCTGTGATGTGTACATGTTGGTTTTTTAATATCAGTTCCTTTTTTTTTCCTCCCCATTAATGTGCTGACGTTTCCACCTTTCAGCCATTCACAGAGATTTGTTCTGGGCCTTTCATAATTAAAGTAATCTAGGGTCAGAACAAGAACAAGTGGAAATCTGCTAACTCTTCCAACGCCTCAAGAGAGTCTAGAAAGTTTCTTGAAAGACTTTGGTAGCAATGTTCATCTCAAAGCTTGGAGATCTCTCTGGTTCTGCAGTGATTTTACAAAGTGACTCAGCAGTGTGTGAACATCCTTTTTCCTTAACCTTCAGAACTGAATTGCTATTTCTTGGCCCTGCAACACACACAGGCACACACACATACACGCGTATATCACTGTATACCCCGAGGTTCTCCCTCTACCATATCACCCACAAACTGTCCTCCTAACCTCTTATCCCTCTGTCTTGTCCCCCTAGCTCATGCACTGCCTTCAGTGGGCACCTCCTCTATGAAAACTTTCCCTGACTCTGAGTCTTGAAATGACTCTGGATTGGCTCCTCATATGTTAGCAGCTGGAAGGGGCTGATCCAGTGCATCCCAAATATGAGGGTACCACCCACACAGAACAGGCCAGAAACAACTGCTCAAGGAGAAATTATTCTTAGATGAATCTGTATGGAAATCAGCCAACACCCACAGCTGGATGACTTCTGTTTCAACTTGAGAAATGGTTGACTTTCTCAAAGTTGACATTGTCCATGGGACAAATATATTTGTTGTTTCCCTGGCTACGGACTGGAGGCAACTTTGATGAATTGGCTTTGAACTAAATAACAAAAATCTACCAGTCCCTCCAATAAGGCAAGTAAACCAGATCTGTTGTGGAGGTTCCTGGAATCTCACAAAGTGACATCAGAATGGTGAATAGGTGTGAGTGGTTTTCTTTACAATCTGGTCTCCCACTGTTTAGCTTGTTTCCCACTTGCCACAGTTTTCCTGGACTCAGTTGTTTTCACATGCACCCTGAGCATGGTCTGGTGGCACTCATTTCTCTCCCATAGTCTGTGTCTCTCTGAACATCAGGCAAGCAACCCAGAACAAGACCTTGCTCCGCACTCCTGCTGCACCCCTGCTTTTGGCAGAAGTGGAAAGTAGCTAGAGCTCATCCCAGCTCCCCCTTCAGGTACCAGAATTCTGCAGCTTGTGTTCTTTCCAGCGTTTTTTCTTTTGCGCCAAGTGTTTGAAAGCGCCCAGGCCCACAGATTTAAGGTTTGGATGTGAATTCGAGCCTTCCTGGCTTTTTGTCGTCTAGCCAATCACAAAGTTGCTTTTGTGCAAAACAGCGGACAGAAGATGAGGCTGAGGCCTCCTTGCACATTCAAAAAGTGCTAGTTACTCAGGCCAGTTGGAGTCCATTTGCCTCAGAACATGAGTGTCTGTCAAAGCAGGTGGTGCAGCGCATACACCAATACCTCTAGGTCTCCAAACTGCATCCTGGACTTGCACACCATAATAACACGATGCCACTCCACCTACCTGCTTTCCTCACCCGTGTGCTTGAGTAGATACTGCCCATCAGCCTTTCCAAGCAAGCCAGCCTCCCCCAGATAGCATAACCTCAGACCTCAGACCCTTAGACCATTTTTATTACCAATGCTTTTAGTTCAAAATAGATCTCATCTTTCTGTTAACTGTGGAGATAGATAGATGATAGATAGATTGTAATGCTTATTAAGCAATTATAAGTGTCCTGTTCAATAGCATTAACTGTGTGCATATCTTTATGTACTGAGTATCCCAGAACATTTTCATCATCCCAAACTATACCTACTGAATAATAACTCCCCGACCCCTCATTCCCCAACCCCTGGCATGACCAACCTACTTTCTAAGTTTGAGGACTCTCAGTGCCTCAGATGAATGGTGTGTCACAACATTTGTCTTTTTGTGACTGATCTGTTTCATTAGCATACTCTCTTCAAGTTGTATTCATGTGTCAGCATATGTCAAAATTCCCTTTTTCAGGCTAATAATGTTCCATTGGTGTACAATTTCCATTCTCTTTGTCCATTGATAGACACTCTACCTCTGGGCTATTGTGAATAATGCTACTATGAGCATCAGTTTGTCTCTTTGATTTCTGAGAATTTCTAAGCCTGATCTGACCATCTCCACTATTTTCTTGTCCTCAGAGCTCTCTTGTAAGAGAGGCATTGCCATCTAGTGTGGCTATAAGAAAACCAAGTTACAGAGAAAGATATTTGTCTAGCGTCACGTACTAAGTGGAACAGTTCATACTGAACCACAGAAAAAAAATAACATCTGATTAGCATGAAGAATCATGTTTTGGTAATTATTTTGTGCTGCTCCATTCAGGGGACACCCAGGTAATTTGGGATTGTTGGTGCAGAAACTAGCTTCCACTGAGGTTGTAAATATTCTAGAGGCTTGGTGTATCGTAACAATAGCTAACTTGTATTGAGCACTTAGTATATACCGGACTATTCCAAATACATTGAGTGTCTTTTATTTCCACAGCAACCCTATAAAGCAGGGGTTGTCACGATCACCTTTTTAAAGAAGAGAACAATGGAAGAACAAAGAGCCAGGATCTGACCTAGGTGGAGTATCTAAGGACTAGATACCATATCAGGCTAGGCTGCCCCACCCCCACCCCCACCAAGCGCTCTCAGGGATGCTAGGAAGAAGCAGTTACTAATATCTGTGTTTTAAGTAAGACGGAACTCAGACTGGTTGCCTTTTATGTCTTCATTCCCGATTCAAAATGACATGTTAGATTTGGTTTGATCTCTTCTTTCTCCCTTCTCCATCCCTCATCTGCCTCCAAATAATCAGAGAAATCAATTACCAGGGGACAGAATCTCTAAGAAATTCTTTCTCAAGCAGAGACTGAGTCATTTAAACCACCACTCCTTCTCTGATTGTCTTAACTGTTTGATGTTCTTTCTGCCTTCGGAGGGTTGATTAAGAGCCCAGCAAAAAAAAGAGACGCTTCAGAGCTTCCAAACTCTGAAAGGGTCCCTTGACCCCAGGCTCCCCAGCGGCTGGGTTAGACATGGTGACCATGATTTATAGGTCCATAAAAGGAGCCCTTCCAAACCACGTTCTCCCTCCTTCAAGGGAGTGAGCAGTGAGCTTTCTGAGTATAAAAACTTTCCATGAGATATTTGTGGGTTTTTTGGTGAGAAAAGCCCTAGAATTTGGGGTGGGCACAGGGAGTCGTGCATGAGAGCCTGAGAGGACATGAAGAAATTAAAGAAAAAAGACTCGTAATGCTTCTAAGCACATTATGACTTAGAAGTTAAACACTGTCAAATGCTGTTCTTGTTTCTTTTGTTCCCAGCAAACCACGTTTACGGACAGTGGCTGCTGCCTCACTCCATCCCTTCTATCTCCCACCCCCGCCCCCCATAAGAAAAATCACACTTGCAGGAATTGAGATTCTCCTCCTCCCCAGCACCCACTCAGCACACTCTGCTCGCACCCACACCCCGAAAAAAAAACTTTGTTTGAGCTGTATGATGCAATGCGATTGATTTTTTTCCCCTGGACAGAGACGCGGCAGTTGTTTCTTTCTCAACTAATTTTTGTTCCAAGACCTCACAAGGCGTGAGGAGAATAACTTCCTGAGTGAAGAAAGCATTTGAGTGTCTGCATCTCAAGATACACAAATCCAAGAACTTAATGGGAGTAGGGTGGAGACTAGAATGAAAACACAAGAAAGTCATTCCAGCTACAGGGAAACTAGAAACCAAGACCTTTGCTTTCCTTCCTTCCCTCTTTCGCTCCTTCCTTCTATCTTTCCTTCCCTCCCTCCTCTCTTCCTTTTTTTTTTTCTTCCATATACTACTTGCTGTATCTATAATAAACCCTACAGATTTTACATTCAGTTTCCTTCAGCTTCAGAAAGGTTCTAAGGCGTTCTTTCCTTTTTCTTTTAAAGATCTAGGTCACTGATTGTAGAACTTGGGCTATGCAAAATTCTTGGGAAATGTTATTCCAATAAATCCTAGTCTAACTTTCTGGTTTGTTAAGTCCTAAATTCTATTAAGGCATATTCCGTTTACTCCACTCCCTCTCCCCCCTACACACACACACACACACACACACACACACACATACACGGACACGTCCCTATTTCCCTTTATAAAGTACTTGGATCGCACGCAAGTGAGCACTAGAGTGGAGGGTGGGAGGAGAGTAGATAAGGGCAAGGCAATCCCTCTATCCATCAGCTTTATGGGTGCACAGTGAGCAGCTTCCTGGGAAGGTTATCCATCATGTCCAGGACTTTACATTAAAATGGCTTTTCACTTGAGTCATCTGTTAGTCAGTCCATCCCAGTTCTCGCGTAAGCTAGCATTTCATCTTGGATTAGGCCAGAGTAACCTGGCAAGTGAAAATAGGCTCCTGCATTTCAGTTCCAACTCAGCAGGAGTGGCGGTTCCCGCCTGTGCCTGCCATTCCTGTGACGCCCAGCTGGTCACCACCTTTTCTCCGAAATATTCATTGTTGACTGAGCCCCAGATTCTTCCACGGAGACGCGCCATGGGCAAAGGAGGGCCAAGTCATGTGCTAAAGGCTGATTGTTTTCTTTAGGGTTCAACTCATCTCCACTATAGTCCTAAGAGGATCTGAAATTGAGCAACTTCAGTTGCTAATCCTGTGATCATCCAAGAACCAAAAAGCAGATGCCTGACCCAGAACTAATTACAGAGGATCAGAGGAAACCTGCCTTAGAAAACCACGTCCTTCTGCTGAGGAGCCTATTGCATCTTCCCTCTGTGATGGCCAGCTCAGTTTGCAAGCAGTGTGGGGGGAGGGACTGGTTCATCTCTAAGAACCCACTGGTAAGAAATGGGGACTCCCTCCCCCCCAATTCACTCTGTGTGCTACACAAAGGCCCAGTTAGATTCCCGTGCCACCCAGGACACAAGTGGCTGGAGTTTGGAGTGAAATCCTGCGCTCTGCAAACCAGGTCCACTCATGTCACATCAGTTATTTCCCTAGTGCTCCCTTGCACCCCTGTGTTTCCAAATGCTTAATGCACCTATGAGTAAATGATTTCTTTCCACTATTGCTTAAAGTGCCAGAAGGCAAAAGAAACTTAAACAGACCTAAGATCAACATTGTGAGTTTACTTGGCCTCCCCATCTAGCAACACTGCCATAAATTTCTTCAGCTTCTTAGTTGGAAATGTGAAAGGCCCACTATAGTCTTGGCAAGGTTTATATAACAATGTTCCTTCTATATGGATTATAAACTTGCAAAATCCCTAGCAGTGGTTGGGGGGGGGGGGTGGTTGGTCAGTGGGTCAACCTGAGAAACCTACAGAAAGATGACGCCATGCGCAGCCAGACGCTTTCTCTGCACTTGACCTGTGAGTGGGAACAGCTTGGTCAGCTCCATGGCTGACAGGGTCGAAACCTGTGTGTTGGGCACCCTGTTCTTTGTTTGCAACTTTGCTATATTATAGGCCCATGTTTTGTGACCCTTGGGAAGCCAGGGGCTCTTAGCAAGTCCAAGGTGGGCAGACGGGGTCACGTCTGTCTCTCCAGGCGCTGTGAGGTATTAGCTCCTGCTTTCGAGCTCTTTCTGTAGCACTGCTCATGGTGCAGAGAGCTCAGATAGCAGCGTCAGCATGGGCATGCTGTGGATAGCCTTGGGGACCCGGGGTTCATCTAATCACCAGATGTGCTTGATTACCTCAAAGGAACTCCAACTCTAAGAAGGTACCTCTTCTTGTGTGCCTGACCACAGATTCCATGTCATAAAAACATGCTGTGAAAGTCCCACATTTCTGTGCCAGGCGCATGTCATTTGGCCTGGAACCTTCTTGTATGGGACAAGTGGGTGGTTGTTATAAGTGATTTCACCCAAAGGTGTGCAGATGCCCCTCACAAAAGTCAGAGGACATTTTCTTCCTGAGAATGAGCCTCTGCAGTGAAGCTCTCCCCTCAAGGGAAGTATCATGTGCTCTGTCTTTTCTGGGCTTGTTCAGTAGGACAGTGAGTGCCAGCATTGAATGTGACTTGGCATGTGTGAAGAGCTGTGTGCTTTGAGTGGAAGGTAAAAAGTGGTATAAAAACTCACTGGTAATTGGTGAACTCCAGCATCCAAGTGTTGGAGTGACATTGCTTGCACGGAAGACCTTTCTTTCTCCCTACTTTCAGAGAAATTGGAAAATCATGGGACTTCACATCTGAATTTTCAGAGATGTTTGGGTTTTTCTCTCAGCTACAGAATTGGTGAGGACTCCTGTCTTCTTTCTGTTTCACCATATTTGAGGGGTTGACAGAGAAGTTTTCAGCTAGCAGGTTTGGTCCCCAAGAAGAGAAGGGAAGGCTGGGAGACTCTTGGATGAATAAACAGGAGGCTAACCTCATATTTTACCAAAATATATCTTCCTAGAAGGAAACGAAGACACGAAAATATAAAAATGGTGCAGAAGATCATTGGCAGTCATTGCTTTACTCAGCAGAATGAGATGTCTGATGAGAAATGGCAGATCTTGAAGGAGTGTGTGGACACCCAGGTGTTTCTGGACTGTTACCTCATTATTCAAGATGTAGCCAGTATTCAACTAAGTGAAAAGGTTTCCACTGAAAAGTGATTCAAGGATAATGGTTTAAATCTCTGCATTATCTACCTATGAAACTCATCACCTAGAAGTTCTTTAGGTCCACGGGAAGATGAACAAATGGATAGTTGGGAATGCAGTTTAGATCAGGAATGTTTCCATGTTGTTCTTAAGTAGTAGGACTGTTCTAACAATGAAATCTGAAAATCCAATATTTCAGATAAAAGAGGAACTGTTTAGATTGGACAAGGGCCCACTGACTTCCTCTTTGACTCTTCAAACACCCATGGCTCCTTGGAAAAAAGAATGGGTACTTGTATTGCAGGTAATTACTTGGAAATGTACATCAGTGTGGAAGCCCTGGGCTCAGCATCTTCAGCAGACCTCTTCCACGGGACCTCTGCTGATGGAATGGATCACCCCAACATTTCTGGTAATGAAGCTTCTGGACTTGGGGTGCTGGGATTCTGGGAAGAACAGGCTTCATTCTACCAGCCGCCACCATCTTCTACTCACTGTCCTCATCATGTGGAAGTCAGTCTGTACACCAGCACCCCAATGTATGGGAAATGGAGAGTACCCATTCCCTGGAGTGTCTCCTGAGCTGGGAAGGCCTTTCACAGTCATGCTGTGATTCTGGCATTTGCCCGTATTTAGAAGAAACCAGTGCAGAAACCATCAGAAATATGTCCTAGGATGAATTTACCCATTGAACATGTTGAGAATATCTTCCTGTTCCAGCATGCAGAGTTCTTCCCACTGGACAATCATGTGGGTTTCCCGGAGACCATTAGCAAAGCAAAAGAGGGCATTTTGCACAGTTTTCGGACTTACTGCATACAATTGCCTTTCTAAAGAATTGCACGTCTAGCTTCCTTGTCTGGGATGTGATTAAAATGGATCGGTTCTCAAATTGGCTACCCCTGTCCCATGTCAGGCCCTGCGTGTGTGTGAGCTGTCTTACCCTACCTTCTGTTCCACACGTGCAGCCAGCGCCTCTGGGAGCCAAGTTCCTGCGGATTTTGAAAACATAACATCAGCTCTGGAGTCAGACTAGTTAGAAATGAAGTAAACAGGTCCACGAAGGAGGCACAAATCTTATCTAAAGGTCTGTACGTCTAGTGTGGTGCTTCATGTTCAAATAAACTTGGAGTCAGTTTACCTCTCTGAAGGTGGATGCATCTGGGAAGATGACTCAGCTTAGAGGTCTGCGTGATTCTCTCATATTTAAGCTGCTGTTGCAAATCAACAAGAAGTGACTCTTCAGATAGGCCTTGTCTCAGAGATTTGATCCCCAAGTCAGCAGTTGAGGTAAGAGATCTGTGTGGCCCAGTCCTCGAGAATTCTTTCTAATGCAGCTAAAGTGCCAGTATTACTTACCTGTAATTGTATCGAGATACAGCCAAGTAGAATATAGAATAAAGATGACATGTGAGAATTAACTCTAGGATATTTCTAGGCAGGCTCCCAAGCCGAGTTAGGTGGGTGCGGAGACCACCCTTTGTGGGGTCAGTGCTGCATCGTTCCCCTCTGTTCACATACCTCAGCGTCCAGATTTTCTCCATCACATGGCCCCATTTTATTTTGGCTCCATTCCTCTACCTCATACCTTCTTGCCTCTTACTTTCCTTGCCATGAAGCATAGATCGCTGTCAGTTTTTTCCTAAATTTATTTTCTGACATCATCTTTCATTTTTGTACAGTGCTAGGTTTCTCCTCTCACGTGCAGTCCCCGTCGTTCTCCTGCTGCCACAGCACCTGCGACAGTCACCACGTCCTTTGTGCTCTTCCCTCCTCTGTTTTGGCCCCTCTCCCTCCCTCTCCTCAGCCTGCCCTATGTCTCAGACTGTGGTCAGCTTACATGTGCTATCTTTTTCCTGTCGTCGTCAGCTGTTTCCTGTGGCATCCTCATAGGAAGGACCACTTTGACAGAGAGGCAGAATCCAGCCTTGTGCCTTAAAGTGAGCGTGTGTGGACCCGTAGAGACAGGTGAATACCAGTTTGGCATGTGTGTTTCCTGGCATTTAGGGTGAAGAGGGGGCGGGAAGATCGTGCCATCGAGGCTTGCAGGATTTAGAGGTGCACAAAGTCAGAGTGCTGACCAGTCTCACACAGCCAGCTGTGCTCGTGGCAGTCTGGCTGAGGAGAATCATGTGACGTCTCCAGCAAGCTTTTGTTCCGTGGATCTTGAGGCCACGAGAGTTTGAATCACCTGCTTACATACTGCCGAATGCTCTGGGCTCTGAAACTGGCCCTCCTTGTGTCTGCTGCTCAGGCTAAAATATCTCACACTCACACAGTGTTTTGTGGCCTCAGAACCATGTCCACATACTGTTTCTTCTTTGACCATCACCTGTGAGCCGGGCCTGTCGTGAAGAGACAGAGCAGTTATCCCCACTTTATGGATGATAAAACAGGGTCTGCAGGTGGGGCATCAGCAGGTGGGGTGGGTCAGCAGGTGGGGCACTCAGATTGGACCTTCAGGCTTTTGGTGACTCTTCTCTTGCCAGGCAGACTTTCACTGTGTGACCCACTAAGTCAGAGCTGACTTTGCCGCTCTGTTTCTGCTCACTGCACTGTCCTGTTTGTCCAGACTGACTCTGAAGAGAGCATTTGTTTTGCACAATGCTAGAGGGCAATCTTTATTTCTGACTTTAGACTTTTAAGAATCATGGCTGCCTTTCTTAGATTTGCTTTCTCCATCGGACACCCCGAACACCATTTAGTCAGTTCTAGCACTTGGTAAGTAATTTCAAGATTTGATTTAGTCACTTGAAGCTTTCTTTTTCCCATTGACCTGAGGACTTGTGGGTTTGGAGGCCAACCAGACACCTGGGGTGGGTCTAAGGAGGTATATTTCAGTGTCTAGAGATGGGCTTGGGGTATCTTTCTCAGGAACAGAATGTTTCTGAGTTAGGTTTGGGGGACCTTCCTTCACTATAAGAAGTGCATTTAGAAAGATCTTTTCTTAATATGGTGTCTCAGGTGATTTGGCTGGGCTTTCTTATATACACATGGCCCCTGGGATGTACTTATAGAGTTGAATATTGCTCCTGCTAAGATATACTGTGTATGTTGGTTTCTAAATGAGCATAGGCCATGACGCATGATGCCTTATCAGACCCTGGCTGGAAGTCCCAAGACTTATTTCCCTCTGCAGTGGCCTCAGGAACTTCTGAGTACTGACTCTCCTTCCTCTGATTCCCACTATAACTCACCTACCTTGATTTCCAGAAGCACAGTGACAAAAGGAATTCTGTTACATTTGGTCACTTCTCAGTACCTTGATGGAAAACAGGCCCATTTCACTGTATCTCTCTACCCAGCCCCCACCTGCATGTTTGGCCACTCAGGAATCTCTCAGCTCTCACTTTCCCCTTCCAGCAGTGAGGATTGCTCTTTGGAGTGGGTGTGAGGAATGGGCCCGAGAGAGTTTTAGTCTGATTCCCATCTCTTCTCTGTCATATTGAAAGATAAGCAGCTTCTGATTTTAAAAACTCATCCCCTTTCAAACTGCCTTCCATATGTTCTAATGGCCCTAATGAGAGATGTTGATAGGGTCACTGAGTTAAAAAAAAAAATCAAAGAAAAAAACCTCACTTGATTAATCTATCAAATTATTGTCCTACACTAAGAAGTATGTTGAGATTTGATACTTGGCTACTATAGAAAACTCATATGATCACATAAATACAAAACACATACGATCATCTTTCTCTAAAAGCCAAAGATAAATGGTTCATCAGGAGGTCTCTAAGGTTACATCTGAAATAGCATTTTATATATATATATATGTGTGTGTGTATATATATATATATATATATATATATATATATATATCTCCATTAAGACATGCATCATTTTTCAAGACAGTGTAAAAGGTAGAACTCTCAAAAATAAATTTTGCATTTGGTAGAACCTTATCATTATAACTTAAAAAGTGGGTAACTTCCAAACTTAAAAAGTGGTTAACTACTCCAACTTCAGTGCTAATTGCATTTGCCATACCAGTGTTTAAAAACTGTTAGTAGCTTGTCAAACATTACAGTGAATTTTTAATGTTCTCTTTCCCAACATGCAGAGGTAAAATTTATATGTGTATCACTAAATTAAAAACACAGGCTATCATCTTTAAGGCATACTGATTGATGTAAAATTGACTCAAATAAATGCAGCAAATGGCTGTATTCCAACAAGTGCTTGCAACGCATGAGTTTCATACAATAGCATTCCATTTTGAAAATCCCATCAATTTTTACTTAGAGCATTTCTGAAAACTGGTACAGCCACTTCCAATCAGCTGCCTGGCCATAATTTAAGATTCTTTTTCCATTAAGTGACAAAAGTTTCACCAATGCATGGGGCAATCTTATTGCTTTGGTGTCTTTATCTCCAAATCACTGCTTGCAGGGCTGCCAAGGATTGTGCCATGAGTTGCTGTGGGAAAAAGGGGAGAAAACCACCCAGAACTTTTTCTGGAGGTTGAAGCCACATATTTGGAAAAGAGAGATGGGTCTGGGGCCAAGCTCCCCTCCATGACTACATGTTTGGAATGAGAAAGTTCTCTGTGGCTGAATTGATTGATTGCTTGATATTTATTGAGGACCCATGGTGGGTTTGGTTCTCAATATATATGAAGACGTCAGTAGTTTTGTCAACCAGAAACAGGGTAGCTCAAGTTGTTGCCAAAATCACTCCACCTGGAGTCATTCTTGTATCCTTTCAGAGTGGATAGAAACAAAAAATTAGGTAAATGTAGTTGTATCAGAAGTTTCTTGCCCTTCACCTATGGAGCCCAAGTCCTTCCAAGTACTCCGGTTAGAATCCAGTCATCTTCCCTCATCAGTAAAGTCTGTAGAAGCCAAGCACCAGGGAAACTGTATATTTCAGAACAAAGGTCATCTGGAATTGGGAGAAATCCACCATTTCTGCATGGGGGATGGTACCCTAAACCTGTGGAGACTAACTCCAGATGCCAGCAGAAGAGGTAATGCCCACAGGAAAAGAATTGTGATACACTATTCCTTCATCTAGAGCTATGAGTTATCACCAGAGGGAATGAAAGTTCCAGGTTTGGCAAAGCCAAGGGATGGTCTAGGATTCCAAAATGCCTGCCCAGGAGGATTGCTCCCCTCTGGGCATATGATTTCATTAATTGGTGTCTAACTTATAAGCTTGAGTTATTTATTATAAAACCAAATAAAGACCATATGACTTTGAAGCACCACTCCGACCAGGCTGTGTGGGCCAGAGACGGAGCCGATCAAGCCTCCCTGCATTAATCTGTCACAGTCCATTTTTCACTTGCTAAATCAACTATATGCAAATATTCTCCTCCTAGGGCTCACCTTCGCAGGAACCCCTCTCTCTCACATCCAACATCTGTGGATGTTTTGAGGATATGGGCACATAAACTCAAGTCTTTAGATGTGCACTTAGAATTCTAGAGTAGGAAGAAATATTACCAGTCATTTTGTTAAAGCCCCAGTGTAACATATTGTGAAGTTGAGGGAAATGACTTGTCCAAGATCTCGAGCCAAAATGACACCAACAGGAAGAAATCGTTATGATGTAAGTTACGTGAAGCAGTGCCAGGAAGAGCCCATGCTTTGTCTGGCCTTAGGAAAAAAAGGCCTTTTCCCCCAGAAGCTGGACATACTTCCCCCTAATTTGCCTTACTCAATAGTTTGTAAAAGAAAAATATATCAAGCCATATATATACAAAATATATATGGACTTGTAATATATATTTTTTAAAGCCCTACTTTTCTATTCGAGAATAACTACGGCCAGGTGCAGTGGCACATTCCTTTAATCCCAGTCTAAGAAGGCTAAGAAGGGAGGCCAAGACTAGGAATTGCTTGAGTTCGCGGGTTCAAGACCTGCCTGGGGCAACATAGTGAGATCTAGTCTCAAAAAATAGCTGGGTGTGGTGGCATGCACCTGTAATCTCAGCTACCTGGGAGGCTGAGGCTGGGGATTGCTTGAATCTGTGGTACACGGGCAGCATGAGCCTGTGGTTCCCTAGGCAACATAATGAGACCTAGTCTCTAGAAAAAAAAAAAAAAGTAACTGTAGTTAATGTTTTCATGCAGATATTTCTAAGCTACATGTAGAAGGTATATGACTTTTTAATTCTAATTCCCTTTAAATTGGTGAAAGTAATAGAATCAGTCATGAGACCTTTCATTCAGCAAACATAGATTCAGATTTTGCCCTGATTATGTAGGAAACCACATGACTGTCAGGACTCAGTTCTGCCTCCAGCATAGGGCACTTTTCTTATTTGGATCCTGCTTCTTTGATGGAAAACTCGTAGCTCCAGATGAAGGAATAGTGTCTTTCTATCACAAATCTAATCCTGCGGGCCTCTCTTCTTCTGCTGGCATCTGGAATTCGTCTCCACAGGCTCAGGCCACCATCCCCTATACAGAGAGCAGCTGCAAGCACCACGCTCCAGGCCACCTCCATTTCTGGTGCACCATTTCTGGTGCTACAGAGTTGAGGACTCTCCCTACTTCCCTTGCTTTGCAAATTAGTTGGAAAAAACTCGTAAAGCTCAAGAAAGTACTGTGCTTAGGAGTCTAGTTTTATAGAGTGAAAGACACAAGCAAAAAGCAGTCAGTGAAAATATGCATGGGTTGAAGTGTTAGGGGAGGACTCTCCAAAGGAACAACGTTGTGTCAACTGTGGGCATCACCTTGCTGGTGTTATGCATGAAGGACAAACAAGAAAGCTGACCCCAGCTTCTTTGGTTAGAGTTCTTACTGGGTTTCATGATGTAGATATGATCAAGTGAATCATTGTCCACATAACTTCATTTCCAGCCCTTGCCCCTTAGATGGGACTGATATCACTGGGCCCAGAGCCCCAACCTGTTAAACTCATGGTTGGCCTTTCTGGCATCACCAACCACCACCCCAGGACATCCCATTCACATGAGTTACCAATGTGGTCCCAGGGGCTCAGTATGAACAGCAAAGATACCCCCTTGGGGAAGTCCAAGGATTTGAGGCTCCCTCACAGGAAGCAATACCAAAAGACAGATTGCTTGTTTTATTGGGCCTGAATTTAAAAGCTCTCTTCCCTTCCCATGCCCTCACCTCCAGAGTATGGTTTTAACGTTGGATAAAGACATTGGTTTAACTCATACAACGTGTGTGTGGTTATGAGAAGATATCAGATCTTTGGATGTCATGAGAAGTCAGAGATCGCAAGCTTTAAATGTCTGTCATATTGTTACCAGCTATGGGAGGGCAAGGAGAGTCTGCCCATCCAAGATGCTCCTGATTTTCTAGGTTGCTTTGAATGTCTAAGGGCTTGTTGTTGGTCCCATCCAGGAGCTGTTCCTCTCCCTTAACTAGCGGCCTTGGCCACTGAATTGTCTAAATTGGCGACCAGGCAAGTTCTTCGTCTGAGCAGATGGTAGGGAGAAAACTCTCTTGCAGCTTTATTCCTGAGCTGCTATAATTTTCTTTCAAGTTAAAGTGAATATCTCTTACTCTCTAAAATACTAAGAAAAAAACTAGCATGTCTGTAGGCAGGACTGGCACAAAACATGCTGGAGTGTGATGGGGGCACCAGAAAAACTCCTGTTTCTGGACTTGGAGTTGCCAGCCAGTCCTGGGACACTGCGTTGTTTTTGTCTAGCACTCCCTCTAGTGACACCAGACTTTTCTTAGTTTACAACTGGAAGCCAGTCGAAAGTGACAAGCATCATCAGAGACATGGTGTGCTCTAAGGTTAAAGAGAGGTTCATCTCTTTGTGGAAATAACCTGCAATCTGGGACTAAATGGGTGGTCATGGCTTGGAGAGGTTCCAAGTGGATAGAGAAAGGATCACACTCACTGAAACCTGGAAGGAAAGGAAATCAGGAGGACAAGGAGCTCACTGATGTGACAGATTTTTGAATTCCTATAGGGGAATAAAGGAGGAGGAATGTGAAAAAGGTTCAGATTTCAGGCCAAAGATAATGGGGAGCCAATAATCCATGTTCAGTTCTGAGACAAAGCGCTTTATCTTTTCACCCTGGGGATCATAAACCTTGACCATGTTTCCCCTCCAGCCTTCAAGTGATACATATCCCTGCTCCTCGGGGCAGATGGGTATTTATCAGTCATCTCTAGCTTAGGAAAGAAAGAACCACTTGCTCATGCGCTGCCTCTGAATCTGTACCTTGGGTCTGTATCTGAACCTTCCTCACTTATGTATGGGAAAAAACTGCATAAGTAGACCAGTGATAATGTTTGGCCATGCCCACATGCCTTGAACTTGAAAAACAAGGTTTCACAGACTGAACTCACCATGCCTCTCATGTCCATGCAAAGGAAAAGTGGCCAACTTCATTCTGTTTTGATTTTCCCTGATGTGTGATTTGATCTGCCGGTTGGATTTCCAGAACCACACTTGTGCCAAGCCCCATTAGTGCCTAAGGCACACTCATGCCCAAATATGGATCTCTCGTGTTTTGTGCTGACCATGTGCCTGCGTCCAGCCGTCCAATCCAGGCCAGACTCCTCGCCAGGCTCTCACAGACACAACATAGACTAGCATTATGTGATGTATAAACAATGTTGCCTGAAATGACAGCATGTGAATAGCTTCGCCGGTAGATTTGGGAGCAGGAAGCATGATGTAGCCAGGGAGTGGCTGCTCTGAAAAATCCCATTTTGATGGTTGTCTGCCCAATGTACCTCAGGTTCTAAAGCACCAGCGAGAAGGTGTTTACCTCCGCCCTAGAACTTCTACATGCTTGTGTCTTCCAGACAGACTGATAAGAAACAGTACAAGAGGAAAAGGAGACTGAAAAAGAAGATAGAGAAGGAAGGAAAGAAGGGACAATAAGGAGAGAGGAGGAAATGATGGGGAAACAGATGGAAGAGGAGGAGAGTAGAATGGGAGGAGAGCGTGGAGGAGACTGGAGAGGAACCAGGAAGGCCTGAGTTGGGAGCAGAAGTGAGAGAAACCCTATAGATAAGAGCTGCCACTTGGGAGAACCAAATGGGCTTCTTGGAGTGTGTGGCACCTGTGACCTCATGTTGTTTCAGGGGGACTTTGGAGAACTCACAGATTCCACGGCAATAAGAAAAGCTGGATTGCCTTCCTTCATGCCCTCCAGACTAGTGGTGCTTAGGTCATCGCAATCCTAACAGAAGATCAACACTGAGCAAATATGGGTCTCTGTACTGGGTTTAGATGCAGGGCTTATGGCGCTGTTCTCTGTATCTACTTCATGATGTTGCAGGCCTGGATGTAGCTCTGCTTCACAGCACCCAGGGAAGTTATCCAGGGATATCAGTATCCATGGACAGGGGTCCATGTGGGTGTGTGGGTGTGCATTTTGCATGGTTTCTCCTTTTCCTAAGCCATGGGCCCCTTAAAAGTATGTCTTAGATAGTAGCTCTCTAATGCTTGAGGCTTTTCTCTTGCACAGAGTGTCATGTAGAGTGACATCCTAACATCCACAGTGCTTGTTCATTTTAACACACAGTATTAGACACTTACCTGTGCCAGGAACTGTTTGTGCATGCGGGAGTCAGGAGAGCTCTCTGCTTTCATGGCCCCCCAGTCTAGCTGGCTTGGACCCAAAGTATCTCACTGGTTACTTTTTCCTGCTCCCATTATAATTATACAGAAACTCTTGCTGCATAGAAAATCTTCCCAAAAAATTCTATTTCATGCTTACAGTCTCTTAAAATTATTTCCTCCAAGGTTCACTATGTCAGTAGACCTTTGTGAGGATGAATCGATGCCCAAAGTATATCCTTAATAAATCTTAATTCCCTTTGACTTTACAGGGAAAAGTGACCCTCTATAGCACCTACAATGGTACCTATACAGAACCTATAAATGTTCATTGCCTTCAGATGTTAGACTTTGCTTATTAACTTCAGTTCTAACCTCTCAAACATTTACTTTCCTTCTTCATAAAGATGTATGAGGAAAAGATGAGGTGAACACATAGAATCCTTCGTACAGCCACTCATCCTAGTAAGAATCTAGAGGTAGTGCTGCTCACACGAAGCTGAATCCTCCCATTGTGCACAAGCACATGGATGATTCGAGAAAAGTGTGAACAGACTGGAATGCTGGGCTAACATTTTCAAGCAAAAATTAAACAGGATGGATTAGGTAAGCATCACTTAGATTAAAAATAGTGATTCAAGTTCCACTAGGGGAAGGGGCTTGGCAGGGTGAGAAAGCCTATGAATGTTGGCCGGTAAATGTCACTTGTCCTGGGATGAGGTATGGCTTCTAATAGGAAGAACTCCTGGGCTGCACTCACAGATGGTGACAGAACTGGGCCAACATCGAGCGTTGGATGCTGCTTTTACTAAATGAATGGTCCTGAACCGGTTATTTAGCTTCTTTCCTTTCTCTATCTATAGTGGATGTTAAGTGAAAGAATACATTGCTTCTACTAAGTAACACCTACTGCTGGCACAGAAAAAGCACCAATTCTCTGTGACTCTAAGCAATTCAAGTTCATTTTTTTTGTGCATAAGAATAGTGTGGGTTTCCCGGCTGATGGCAATTCCATGCAGTTACTGAGACCCAGGATCCTTCTAGCACGTGGCTCTCCCTGCAGAGGACAGAGACCACTTTCCTCTTAACCTTGCCAGCAAGGTCGAATCATTCCCATTCCCATTCCATTGTCAATTACTCAATTCTGTGACCTGAGCCAAATGCAAGGGATTCTGGGAAGTATATACTCTATACTGTGTGCCTAGGAAGAATGGGTTTTCATGGACACACAGCCGTCTCTGCCACAGTCCCGCCATCAAGTCACCTTCTTCCTCTTTCCCAAAGGAGAAAGTTCCTAATCCTGTTTGGTTTCTGCCTCTGGCTTAGTCCGGGATCTCTGGGTGACTGGTAGCCCTTTCTGTCCAGTGTAGAAGAGACTCCTCACGATCCTGTTCTCTACGAGGAATCTGCCAATGCACCAAGACTGGGCTTCGAGGAGTATCTGTTCCAGGTGGTTGTTCAGCTTCTAGGTGGCTGTTCAGCTTCCTGATGGTGTAAGTTCAGGAGTCTGATGGATGTATAAAAAGTTAAGAATTTTTGTTTGTGGTTTTTGGTCCAGACTCAGTTTCTTTGTCAATAAAATGTTCTGAGAATCTTAGGACACTTACAGTCTATTTTCTTCAGCCAATTCCTGATGCCAGTATCCACACGCAAACTGCTCTCTTATATGCTGTTCTCACACTGTGTATTTCATTGCTGGCTTGTGTCTCTGCCACTCTGGGTTAAAGGGCAGCTTCATGGAGGCCACAATAGGTGAGAAGATAAGCCCTCAGTCATTTTTTTTTTCCTGTGGGACCAGATCACTTTGATTATAATGGACTTAACTGGGCCCATTTTAGTTTTTCTTCTTCAATAATTTTCTTATTCTTGATTTTCTTACTCTTCAATTTCTTTCTTTTTTTTCTCTTTGGGATGTAGCAATAATTGGAACTTTCCAACATGTGTAAGATCCTTGATTCTTCAACTTTCTCCGTTCTCCCCAATCTTGTTTGAAAATTGGCCAGTTTATATCAAAACTGTGTTCATATCTTTCTTGTCATGTGTTGCTAAAGTAAGCTAACAGCTAACAGGTACCATCTTTCAGTTTTTTACCACTTCTAGAACTGACTGCTAAGTGGTTGTCACCCACCTTGGTCTTTTTTGAGGCAGTATCTGATTTCCACTACCAATTTTGTATTAAAGTAACACTGGTCCCGAGAGCAGATACTCTTCAAATTTTCCATGGCTTGACCAAGAATGTTTATTTCTTACTCAAATCAGAGTCTGATCATGGGGGACTGGCTCTCCACGCAGGGGAGACATTCCTGCTCTTAGACCACTCAGAACATGCAATTAAGTATCAGTTGCTACTTCTGTTGCTACATGTCCTTTGAATGTGAAGAAAATGATGTATAGTGGTAGCCCCCGATAAAGAAGACTTAGAGAAAACATGATAAAGCTTTCGAATATAATGTAAAAGAGGGATTGGATTTATTCAGGAGCATTCCAGAGGGCAAAACTCAGAACAGCGAGCAAGTGAGGCTGTTTCCATGTAAGGTAAAGAGAACTTTCTTATAATTAGGAATGAATCCTAACACAGTCTGACTTTAAGGAGTACAATTCTAGCTATGAGAGTACAGGAGCTAAGGGAGCTACCACATGCCCTGGAGAGGAGATTCTGGCTTTAGGGAGCACTCCCGAGACTGCTTTCAACACTAATGTTGCTTTTTCCATCTTCATGGATGCAAAGGACTTTGACAGGTCCTGCACTAGTAACTACAGCTTCTGCCTTGGGGAGAATGATTACCTCTTTGTTCCTATGCTGTAATTTCGATAAGTGCTGCTGCTCTTGCCAGCAAAATCTCCACATGCTCCTCAGCCCTGTCGTGAGGTTGCTCAGCCCTGTTGCGAGGTTGCTCATCTCACAGACGATGGACTCAGGTATTGCCCACCCTCCCCCACCCCTACCCCTCCCCCTGCTCAGGCTGTGAGCTAGCCTCGACCCCTCCCTCCCTCACTGTCACATCTGACCATCACCAAGTGTCCTTGCTCTTCAGTTTTCTCAGTAGTTTGCAAATCCATCTACTTCTTTTCATTTTCACTTCTGTCACTCCAGGACAGCTCCTGCTATCTTTTGCCAGCCTTTCCTCATCCATTTTTCTCACAGGAGCTAGACTAAGCTCTTCAATATGTGTAAGCATCAGGAATCCCACTCCACAGTGTCAGCAGTGCAGCATGTACCACAGCACTTACCGTTGGTGGATGCCTTTCTCTTGGTCTTGAAGCTGCATCATCACTGACTGATAGAAGAAACTTTATCCACAGGGGTTCACAAGGTTTCCTTGGCTCTCTGGAATTCCCTTCTTTCCCCTTGACAGAGCATAAGGAAGGATTTGCACTTTTACCATGCTCATCTATGAAACAGTCCTATTCATCCTTCCTAGGGATTTGCTTTCCATTCAGAATATTCTCATGTTTGTTCTTGGACTTCTTCCAACAAAAGTCTCCACAACCTAGTTTCTGTGGGAGCAGGATAAAGATGAGGGGAGGAAGAGGACTGCATTTTTTTTTTTTGTTCACAGAAGCAATGGGCTTAGGATACCAAGGCTCTGGGAGCTATGGCTATTTTTAGGGAGTATATATTTGTTATATATATCGGGATTTTTACGGAAAAGAAATTCAAAAAAGAAGGGAAGAAGAAACAGGAAATGAAAAAGCAAAAAGAAGTTCAGACAAAGTTCCAAGAATCTCCAACATCAATATTTTTTAAAGGGGGAGGGAAGAAGCCAAGTTTTTTTTTTAATGAAAAGAAAACCCTGTTTTATTAACTGACGATAGCTTTATGACAGTTGTGTGATCTGGTCTATAATTCTAAGCCATTCTTGAATTTGTCCCTCTGGAATCTCTCTTTCAGTTGCTCAGGTTCTAAATCTCAGCAGCATGATTTCTGCTCTGCCAGCTGACATCAGCGCTCCTGGCTCAGTCCTGTTCACATGGCCCAGCAGATGTGAAATGTGTGCGTGGACGTTCCCATAGTCTGTCACACCCTTTCAGGGAACTGTGGAGCAGGTCAGTGCAAAACAAAAATCACATCTCCCTGGGCCTGCCTCGTCAACAAACTCGAATCCTGCCAGGAGAGGAATGTCTCTCTCTCTCTCTCTCTCCTTCAGATCTGCAATGAGTTTCCTCTCTACACTTAACACTAAACTAAACTTCCTCTCTATGCTAAATCAATCCCGTCATATTTCCAAAATGGAGCTACAAAATCCTCATTTTGAAACACCCTCATAAGATTTTCCTAAAACCAGGGCCGGGCATGGTGGCTTGTGCCTGTAAGCTTCAGCCTATGAAGCGGCCAGGGCTAGGGATTGCGGTTCGAGTTCCGCCTGGGGCCTGTAGCGAGACCTAGTTCCAAAAAAATAGCTGGGTGTCACCACAGTATGCGCCTGTAATCCCAACTACCTGGGAAGCTGAGGCTGGGGATTGCTTCAGTCTGTGGTACCTTAGGCAACGAGAACCTGCGGTTCCATGGGCAAAAATAGCGAGACCTAGTCTCAAAAAAAAAAAAAAAAAAAAAAGATTTTCCTAAAACCAGGTTTGTTTGGAAATGACAGAGTTATCCATTGCATCCCTGAGGTCATTTCTTCTCTCACAGCAGATGAATAAATGCTCCTACAGTGGAGACAAGATGCTACTGAAATAGAATAAATATTCATCAATAAATTTAATTAAGTCATATGGACTTCACGTAAATATGAAAAATTCACCCGCATTTTACTTTCATGTCTGAGGATTTAGCCGATGACAATTAATCTTGAAAATGAAAAAAACTTGCTTTACAAAGATCTTCAGTGTAGTTTTATTTCAAAGAAAACTACTGAATGCCTTTAGGTAAATCATTAGCTTCATGTAATATTGTGCTACCATTTAAAACCAGGCATACAAACAAATTAATAAAGGTGTGGAAAGTTTTTCATTTTTTTCCACATGGGTTAGTTATTAAGTGTTAAGTATAGTGTGACCACAGATTTTTATAAGTCTATACCCATGAATAGTGTATACAACAGACACAAATTTGCTAACATTGATGCTTATTGATTTTGGGGTATTCAGATTTTTTGATTAGGTTTCCCTTTTACTTTCCTATAGTGTGTAATGTTTACAATGAAGAAAATATTTTTCAAAGAAAATGAATCATCTTAGCATGTTCTTTTTTTCTACTCATCTCATGTAGATACTTGACTGTTAAGGTAAATTTGGTGAATGGTTTTGGACCACTCATCTGGCATATATTGCTACTGAGTTATAAAGTCAATAATGTGAAAATGAAGAGAAAATCTACTTCTGTTGCTCCTGCTCTGAATGAAGTTATACTTACCCATTCATTTTTCAAAAGAAAATCTTCCCTCCCTTTGTCCCTCCCTCCCTTCTTTCCTTTCTTCCTCCCTTCCTCCTTCCCTTCCTTTCTTCCTCCCTTCCTTCCTTTCTTCCTCCCTTCCTCCCTCCCTTCCTTCCTTTCTTCCTCCCTTCCTCCCTCCCTTCTTTCCTTCCTTCCTTCCTTCCTTCTTTCCTCCGTCCCTCCCCCCTCCCCCGTTTTTCTCCCTCTCTCTTTCTGGGGTAACTTTGGTTTACACCACTGTATAGCAGGATACATCCATATCCCCTCAGATGTCTATTACCACACTCAACACCAAAGCAACCCCACTCCCACTTTGTTCCCACCCCTCTGCCCCCCACCCATCCTGTAACCTCAATTAACTGCAGTCATAGTTCTAGAATTTGTTTTGGTTTAGTTTTGTTCCAGTATTTTTGTCATTTCCCTTCTGACTTATTTCACTTACCAAAATATTCTCCAGTTCTACCCATATGGTCGCAAATGGAAAGATTTCCTATTTTGAACAGCTGAGTGGTGTATATATTCCATTGTGTATCTGCACCACATCTTCTTAGCCCACTCCTCTGCCTCTGCTGTTGGGCAGTTCTGGTTATGATTGTTCCCATAACATGACTCTTACAAACAGTGCTGCAAAGAACATAGGTATGCACTTCTCCCTTTGAATTATACCTTCGTCAGGTACACATACCTTGAGAGGGATAACTCAAGGTATTCACCATATGGTGAATCAATTTTTAAGATTTTTGAGAAAACTCCACAGTATTTTTCACAGGGACTGAATCTACATTCCTACCCATGATGTATGAGAGTTCCTTTCTCTCCTTGTCCTTGCCAATATTTGTTGTTTCTGGGTTCTCATGTGCTGTTATTGTGAAAGTGAGGTAATATCTCACTGAGGTCTTAATTTATATTTCTCTGATTGTCATTGATATTGGCCATTTCTTCATGTGCCTGTTAACCATCTCTATGCATGGACCCATCTTTGGAGGAAGGTATATTTAACTTCTCTGCCCCAGGTTTGATTTGGTTTGTTGTTGTTATCGAGTTGTATTTGTTTTTGTAGATCTTGGTTATTGGCCCATTGTCAGATGTATGAAGTACATATATTTTCTCCCATCCAGCAGAGTGTCTTTGTGTTAATGATAGTTTATTTGCTGTACAAAAGCTCTTTAGTTTAATGGAGTCCCTCCCATTAATTTATTTTTGGTTTTGTTTTCCTTGCCATTTGGAATTGAGTCCCTAAAGACACCAGTGAAGCTGATATCATAGAGCATTATGCCATGCTTTCTTCTGTGCATTTTTACATTTCCAGTCCTACACTTCAGTCTTTAATTCACTTTGAATTAGTTTTTGTGTGTGGTGTGAGATAGTTTCATTGTCCTGCGGTATGACTGTCCCATTTTCCTAACACTGTCTATTGAAGAGGCTTCCTTTCTCAATTTTATACTTTTGGTTTCTTTGTTAGATTAGCTATCTATATAAGTTTATTTCTGAACTTCTCAATTCTGTTCCATTGGTTTGCATGTCGTTTCTATTCTAATACTGTACTGTTTTGATTTTTTGACTATTTGATTTTAGTCTTGTTGAAGACTGGGAGTGTGAGGCCTCCGTGCCTTTTTTTTGGGGTGGGGGGTGGGGGGAGATCAGGATTGCTTTGCCTGTTCAGGATCTCTTGTAGTTCCATATAAGTTTAAGTGGTATTTGCTCTATTTCTTTGAGGGATTCCACTTTGGTAGGGAATATTTGACTTTATACATTGCTTTGAGTAAGATGAATTTCTAGTAATACTAAATCCTTCTAGTCCATGAGCATGGACTATCTTTCCATTCCTTATTTATTCTAAAAGGGGAAAGTGTTATTGATAGTTTAAACCTGAGGCAGTGGATCTGAAGTACACAATCACTGATAAAGACCTTCCTGCGTGGGTTACTTTATTTAAAATCTAATTATAGATTGGAGAAACACACTCAGCCAGAATAATCATAATAAAAATCATATCTGTAATAGCAACAAAATCCCAAGTGCCACTTTCTATTAATCATAAAATTTCCAAGCAGTTTCTGTACCACTCCTCACTTCATGTCACACAATCTATAGAAGTTTCTTATTTTGTAGGGAAGAAGATAAAATCATTTGTACAGATTACAGGACTTCATCAAATTTCATCTGTAGTAACTATTTTTTTCTAAATAACATGCCAGAATAGCATGCAAATATGGGCTATTTCCACATCACAGAAGCTGGGTTTAATGAGTGATCACATTACAAAAAAGAATGTGTGAAGATTGATGCAGTTGTAGGGGAAGATTGCAAACTTCCAGCAAAATGAAGGAGACTCTTAAGCATGTCATCCTCATAAGGAGTGAGTCCTCCCTGTACTTGTGCTAGAGGTCTCACTGTCTCTGCAGTGTTAGCTTTCAAATGTGGCCAGTGTTGTGTGTGAAGTTGTGAAATCCTTTACACTAAGGCATCATTTTTCTTTTGTTTTAGAATGAATGTAAGGTGATAATGACTTACCTTCTCTCCATTTTTAGTTCTTTACTTTTATTACTAATTTTTTTTAAATACTGGGTTACATTATCCCTGGTTGTGCTTTCATTTGAGTTCACCAAGGTGGAGGAAATGGTAGAATGTAACTAAATAGCAATGTGGTGAAAAACAGGTGTTTCCTCTTTCCAGAAGCTGACCCTTGGTAAAAACCATCCTTTTCCCTGGTAACCATGCAGCATGAAGTGAGGAACAGATGCCTCTTGAAGGTGTCCTGCCAAATCAACAGGAAGAGTAAAAAGGGTAGCCAGGTAGGGGACAACTCAAGAGCTGTCTAGGATGAGGCTGAAGGTCAGATTCTAGACCACATCTCTCTCAGAAACTCTGCTCCACGGCCATGAGCTCTCTCCCACAGGCAGCGGCCTTTCCCCACTGAACTCATCCACTGGCTCCTCCACCAATCAATGCCACTGCCCAACACCTGGCAGACAAAACACTTTGAGCATCATTTTTGTAAACTCCAGAACAGGAGAAAAAACAGAACAAAACCACCACTCGTTTTTACATTTGATCTTAGCCAAAAGGCCGAGACGTGATACCACTTGTGCTTAACAGTGTGTGAGAAAGTCTAATTCAGGGTCATCCCACTGCACTTTAGAGGGACAGGGATGGCCTCATGGATGATGCTGATTTCTGAATGAACCTGAGAGGCATGTTCATCCGCACTGCTGAAGTGCGGTCTGTGGCATGACTCGTAATCCCCAGGCTCCAGGGATGTGCCCAATTCAGAAATGTACTGCCGGATGAAACGGGGGGGGGGGGGGGGGGAGGGGGGGGGGAGGGGAGGTGGAACATGGGCAGCAGGAAGAACAGGGCACTTCTTGGCTCCATGTGGAATACGCTCAGCCCTGCTTCCTACTGGTGGGTTCAAGGATTTTTGAAGTAGGTGAAATAGGTCTTAAGGGAAAGGATCACTTGAGAACCTGACATGTAGAGGCTTTTGCCTCTAACTCCTCTGAATCCATCCAGAAGTCTGCTCAACTGAACCTCATCAAATTTGAAGATTTAATTGAGATGCCTTTTTCTTCTGAATGCCTTTCAGATTCCATGGCACAGTGAGCAGTATTCTCTCCCATGTGCTCACTCGTATGTCCTGTTTCAAGACTCACATTGTAGTATCTGTGTTATACCTCTGCTGTCATCATCCAGGGTGTCTGTGCCCCCAACCCCCATCAGATCTCCATTAAGCTTCTGGGCACCAGAGCTGTGTGGCACTTACCTTTGTTACCCTCATGTGCTCAGTGGATCCTGTAGGCAGGAAGTAGCTGGGCTCCTAGAGGTTGTGGCTCCAGGGCTAACTTTGCATAGGGATTTGCAAGCATCCTCCCATTAATTCAGAACTTTTAAGTGAACTGAGAGTTGCCTCCAAATGCTAGCCTAGAGCCTGGAAAGCCAGATGAGTGAAACTCTGACTGGGACAACAGCAGCCCTGTGGTGTGAATGGATGCTTTTAGCACTGTGCCTTACCAGTGCACCTCCAGCCTGGGAAAAGTTTCCTGTTTGATATCATACACTCCCAAGATATGTGGATTAAGTCCACCCCCCTTATGCAGCCCAGCTCCCCATGCACAGGGCCGTTTGGTAAATAGTGTTAAATGGTGATCACCCACACAGCATGAGTGTGGGGTGCTCAGCGTGCTCATTCCCAACCAGTACGCGGGCTGCCAGGGATAAGTTGTGTTCACTGAACTTTCTTCACGGGTGATGCCTCCCTGTACCAGCCTTTGTGGAAAGTAACAGGAAAATAGAACTCAGGTCCTCTCCCTCCAACCTGGTGGCCTAATGGAAATCTTCATCCAGAGTTTGCAGAAAATGAGGCCAGCATCAAATGTGTCTAAGCCTTCCAGGAAGGATGTTAATGAAAACGTGAACATCCACGTGACCAGTGAGTCATTTGGTTACTGTGGGTGTTGAAGCCACCCACTCATTGTGATGTAGGGAGAGTATCTGAAGAAAGATAGTGAGAAGTCAGTCATGAGCAAAGTGTTAAACTTACCAGTAGAAGGTAAAGCATCTGAGAAAGTGTTTTTTCCTATAAATTCAATTCTTTCACCAAAGAAAGCAATTATGGGATACTCTGTTTCTGTTTACTGTCGCTCCTCAAGAATATCCACACTGTGTTTTGAAAAGAAAATTGAGAGGAATGAAATGTGTGTTTGTGTCTCATGTTCCTGAAAGTCACATCTACCCACCAGATGACCCACGGGCAGGTGACACAAGCTTGTCCCTGACAACACATCCCAGCTGGTCCCCTCCCACAGGAGGTCTCCGGAATCTTTGTTCTAACTTGGCTATAATCGCTCAGCATTGTTTAAGGTCCTTCACGTTCTGTGTGTCTAAGTAGACCTCTCCATCTCCACAAACATTTGTTAGGCTGGCCAATAGGAGTGCAAGAATTTGTCTCACACCTAACCTGTACCCTGTTCGGAGAATGCTCCCTTGTTCTTCTGAACAGGTTCTCATGTGCCTCGTTTCTGCCATGAAGCTCTCACTTGGGCTCTGAAATGCTGTCCCATGCTCTGCTGAGGGCTTTAGATTCAGCAGCTTGTTTAATCCTCACAGTCCTCCTGGAGACGGGAGTAGTGGACCTGCTGCACGCCCAGCCAGCATCTGGACTCCCCTCCTCTAGGAGTGTGTCCAGCCTGAGGTGAGGGAGAGCAGTTCCCATTCTCCCCTTGACAGAAACTGAAATCATCTTTTCTCAGGCTCCAGTGCAGCCATGGATGCTGATAATTCACTTAGTTGCCATCAGTCAGTTGTACCCACCATGGTCTGGTACATGTTCTTGTCAGGAGAGTCAGTCACCCTCAGGTTCCAGCAGCCAGCAAGCCTCTAAGGCAATACTGGTGTCTCCAGGAGGCCAGTTTGAAGCAAGACTTTAGACCTGGTGTTTGCTGTGCAGCCTGAGGAGTGTACAACTACTCAATACCCTTAACACAATCCCTTTCTGTTTGTCTTCTTCAGAGTTGGTGTCTGTTGCTGTAACTAAGAGTCTTCAGTGAGGCACAGGTAATGTCATTAACCCTGTTTACAAACTTAAGTCCCAGAACTTAGATTTGTTAAGGCACAAGCAGCTAACAGAAAGTAGACCTGGGATTCAAGCACAGATTTGCTTGCACTTCAGAGCCCTTGCTCTTCATGTCAGGCTCTGAGTACCACAATATTATATCTTTACGTCAGGTTTTTTGGTTGTTGGTGGTGGTCTTTTGTTGAGGTAATGTTTATTTACAACACTGTAAACAAACTGTAGGTTTGAGTGTATAGTTGCGCCCCCCTTGGTGACTATATACATCACACCACCCCCACCCCCACCCAGATCTTCCCACCATCTATGCCCAGTCTTTTGGTCCCTCTACCTGTTCCAACCCCTGCCCCTTTACCTCTGGTAACCACTGCTGTTCTGCTGTCAGCATCTAAGGGTTTGCTTTTGGTGTTTTTGTTCATTTGCTCTGTTTCTGTTTCACATTATACAAATAAGTGAAATCTTTTGGTCTTTGTCTTTTTTCCTTTTAATTTATTTCACTTAGTCTAATTCCCTCAAGGAACATCCCCATCACCATAAATAGCAAAAATCCATCTTCTTTATGGCTGAACACAATCCCATTGTGCATAGGTGCCACCTCTTTATTCTTTATCTGTCACCAGGCACAGAGGTTATTTGTATTTCTTGGCTCTTGTAGAGGATGTTTTTAATTTTCCAAATGTCTAGGTTTGTGATACATTTAAATTTGTCATTAACATTTCCAAGCATCAGAATTTATTATTCAGCCTTCCTTTGATTTTTTATTTCTGATTATATTACCTTGACACATAAGAGCTTACCTGCTCTGTCTGTGACAGTCATTAGTGAGTGAAATGAGGCCAATTCAGACTGAGAAAGGGAGTATTCTAAGACTCAATATGATATTTGATCTGTTAGGTCAAGTACTTTGGATAGACTAGGTAAAACAATGAATGTAGATTATGATGAATTTCACTTCTATTTATATCTTTTCTTTCCCCTGCCCCCCATTCACATTTTTACTTATTTATTATATTATTTTTTTATTTTACATCGTTATCTACCCCAGGGTTCTCCCACCACCATATCACCTGTGAACCATCATCTTAGTCTTTTGTGCCCCTCCCCCTCTCATGCACTATGCTTCAATTTTGCTAAAAATTAGTTTTGAATTTTTTTTAAATTTTATTTTTGGATATTTTACAATATATGATTGTATAATTGCTGATCCCCAGGGGAATACCTCCCCCCCACACACCACATCTCCCCTGGTCACTTTGCCTCCTTTCCTTTTGTTGTTTTGAAAGTGGGTATAAAGAGACTTTCTGTCTTTACTTAACTGGATACAGCTATCTGCTTCTTTCTCCAAAGCAGGCTACACACTCTTCATTAGCATTTTCACTGATCACCTTTATCATTGATATGCAAAAGCCAGCCAACTGCTCTCTGCTTTCAGCTCCAAAAACTGCAGAAAAGAAAAACTTTAAAACACAGTTTAAACTTTCCACTTGTGTGTTCTTACTGAAACAGGGTGACCGCGAAGGGCTTTTTGCCTTCACTTTAACACATACAGGCCTGCTTCTCTCTCTGAAGCAGGCTACAAGCAGTTGCTTTGCATTTACCTTTAACCTTAACTGGATACACTTATCTGCCTGCTTCTCTCTACAAAGCAGGCTACACACTCTTCATTAGC